>VXBB01002581.1:0-61938 GCA_013399915.1 Illadopsis cleaveri | reverse complement strand
AATAAAACCAAATAATAGAATTAGATGTAATTTACAAGAGAGGTTTTAAAAGTGACTTATGTAAATAATAAAGATTATTTGATTGTCAATACTGTAGTATTCTACAAAAAGTGTGTTCCTTTCTGTAAGGAAAAAATGGAGAATGTTCATCCAATGTTGTTAGAAAATGGGTTGTTCTATAATAAAACCTTGATACTTTGAGTTTTTTATTTTTATCCCTTAAGGATACTCCTTTCAAAGAATCAGCTGTACCTTTACTTTGACATCCTGTACCTGATGGGAACACATCAAGGAGCAGCACACACTGGGACTCATGAGGGCTACCCATGTGCTGTTTGACCAGTCATCTGCTTACAAACAGGCTTCACATGGCTGTGTTATTTCATTTGGTTTGTATTACATCGGTTATATATTTCTCTTTGAAAAGGGTGTTAAATTGTTATATCATTAAACTAGTGAAGGTGGGGAAAAGATATAAAAATGCTGGGTTTGATGGCTGTTACTTGCTTACCTTCTACAGCAGAAATTCTCAGAAGTGTCACTGTTTTGTCTGTTCCCATTTCTCTATAGCAAAACGCCCCAAACAAACAAAATAAAACTTTGATTGCTTAGTAAGTATGTTAATAATACCATTATTTAAAACTGAATTTACTGTATGCATTGCCCATAAAACTTTTCTAAATATTGATGAAGAGGATTGTTTGCATTTCTTAATATTCAGATCCAGGCCAGAGGGAAAGTAATGACTTAAAGAACAGTTTCATGAGCGTTTGTCTTCAATTTATTTTCCTCAATACTCTGTTCTGAAGCTCTCATCAATATGTCGAATAATAATTGGATTTAATTGCCCAGCAATCCTGGACATCACTTAGTCCAATGGTTGATTCCTCTTACAGGCATTGCTTTAATAATATATATGTTTGATCCCAAAAGAAGAGAGCTTCTTAAAGTTGTTGTGAAAGCTTCTTTTCTTACTGTAACGGTTCAATGAACTGTTCAACTGTGGCTGGATTGGAAAGGAAACACATGCTGTTGTAGCTTGTATCTATGTTGGAAAAAAATTTCAATATAATAAATCTTAGCTGTTGTTGAAAACTCTGTGCTCAGCAGGAATCCATGTTTCCTCAAGTTGTTTTCAAATTTTCTCCTTACTGCATTTTCATAATTCTAGCAGCTCTGCCCCTCTTTCCATGAGTTAGACAAAGATTCTGGGGAAATATGGGCGGTGGAAAACTCAGGCTCATCTACGCCTGAGTCAATACATTAATCTTCTGGGTTGTAATTGCTTTCAAATTGTCTTTGTTAGAAGTCATGTTGTATTGTCTTGCTTAACTGGAGTACAGGGCTTTCCAATAGCTCTGGGCTTCCCCTTTGACACAGTGTGTTCCTTTATTTCCTACGCTGTGTTGTTTGGTTCTTTCCGTCCTCTCTCCCCGGCTGTTCATCTGCAACAACAGCAGGAGCAGGTGAAAATGATTTGTGTGAGAAGAAAGTTTTGAATGTTAAGCAATTTCACATAAAATTAATATTGATATGTTTTAGCCTTGAGAAATTATGGCCTTCTTTCTTCTAAGCAATTTGTTTTAGTCCAAGTATATAACTGATACTGATACTGCCAGGGATTTTTCTCACAGTGTATTTGTAGATACCAGTAGAAGTTGCAAACTTTATCTTCTATTTAAACTATGAAAAATGCATTATTTATCTTTAAATAAAACAGTACAATGCTTTGTGCATTTCTAAGGAGAGCTTCTAAGGCCATCTACATATTAAGAGCTACCCTCATGGAAGCCTGTGCTCCTGTATAAATTCAGGTCAAAGTATATACAAGAACTCATATTTAGTGTTAGGAGTGGAAGTGCTCAGAAGTGTCCACATATGTTCTCCTGTGGAAGTTGGATTTTTTAGCTTAACAATCACAGCTAGCTTTTTCAGAGATGCCACTGCCTCAGCCACTGTTCAAGGTAGGCCTGCTGAGGAAAGAAGTCAGAACTATGATGTGCTAGACCTTGCCTGTCACTGGGGCTCTTATTTCAGTGTCATTGTGGAGAATTAGGTGTAAAACCCTGCTTAGTAGGAGTTAAGACATAGGAATGAGTTATCTCCATTGGGTGCCTCCACTAGAACAGAAATTCCCATACTATTTGTTCTGCCCATGAGCTTGGAAAGTGGCATCCCTGCATGTTGTCTTGGGTTTATGCCTCTGGGAAAGACAGCAAGTTGACCCAGCTGCCAATTAATTAATTCATAACATTTTAGTAAATGGTTACAACAATTTTCCTGTGCCTTGTTTGATGAAGATCATGTAACTACAGTTTCTGTAAATAGTTTCCATGTATTTACTTATGCTACCATAAATGAATGGCTTTAATAGGCTCCAAGTGATCCTGTTTAATTTCAGGTCTTTGATCTCTGTATTGCATCATTTGCTATCACTACTCTTGCTCTTCTTTATCAAAGTGGTTTTGATGGTCTTGCTGGCAAAAAAAATACTTCAGAGCTGAACATCTCAGTATAGGAGAATATAGTTGTCTCTTCCTTGCCCAGATGAAAAATGTTACTTAACTCTGGAACATAAGAATATTTCACAGTCAATGCTTTTATTTTTGATGCTGGCATTTCTGCGTTTAACTTAGTACCTGTGTTTGTGATGTTTTTTCTTAACTTGAGCATGCCTTGCAGTCATACCTAAGGTGGAGTAATTTTCTTGAGGCTGTGGTGTTTGAATGCAAAGTGTCCCAGTAAATAAAAACAAACTGTCCTTTGATTATTAGAAACTACTCTGAGAGTTTCAGCATCATGTTTACTTTCAGATGACACAGGGAGAGAAGCCTCAACCTGATTAGGAAGAGAGGGAAGTGGAATGTCATAAGCAACTATTTTTGAGAAGTACACAATTTATAGTTTCCCCAATAACAATATCACTTCCTCAATGCTCATTGCAAAGAACTCATTAAAAGCATTTCAAGAGCTGTAATTACATTTGAAAATCCTTCTACAAAGACAACTAGAAAGATATACGTGCTTTCTCACATATATCCTTAGTTAGTTGCCCAGTTACTTACTAATGAGCATGTTTTACACTTCGAAGGTAAGTTCTTGTTTCTGTTTCTGTGATATTACTGTGCTAATCAGAAAGAGCAGATTCTTTCCAGGAATTCTGTGTTTTTGTATAATCTTTTTCCTGAAAGGTCAGGGCCCTTGGTAAAAGGGGAAGCGCACACCAGGGTGTGTTCCCTCTTGGAAATAACTGAGATAATACTTGGTCTTCTTGGAAGAGATTCTGGTAGCAAAAGAGGAAAGGGGAAACAAAAGGAAAAAAAAAATCCTTAAAATGAATTGGTAAGTCATTAAATCTTTCTGGCGCTAAAGAAAAGTCTAGATATAGCTAATGTTAAATGTGTTTCATAACTATCAAAACTGCTGTGGGAAGATTCTTGATTTAGATATTTCTGGTTAGCATGACCTGCACAGCCAGATTGGGACAGTATCTTCTTTTGGATAAGATTTATCTAGTGCAAAGATTGACTTCTTGCATTTCCTCTTTGATTCCTTTTTAATTGTTATTTATTTTAAGGGGGAGAGAGGATACCAATAAATTACCTTCTCTAGATTATTTCTGCCTTGTCAGCTGTTTCCTTTATCTTCCACATGATAGTTTTGGTGTAGGTCAGGGTGTTATTTATCTTTTGGCCTCTCATTCTCTAGGTATAAGCTGTGTAGTTTTCTGAATGATCCAAACAATTTTTGGTTTTATGCTTCAGTGGCCTTTTAGAAGTTGTTCCTTTTGTTTCTTTCCGCTATCATTTTTCAGCTTTTATGGTACTTTTGTAGCAACATCAGTGGTACTGAGTCAGAGACTGGACGGGTCACTTGGTCTGTAACAATGCCCTAGATGTTGTTGGGAGACTCTTTATCTGTAACTCTTGCAGGCTTTCCTTCTTTCCCCTCTTTTTTCCTAATAGCTCTTGTTAAGCCAGAGCATTGCTCACATGTGTAAAATCTAGTAGTCCCTGAGTAGCTGTAATAGGTTCTTTCCCTGACTAGGTCGCTTGCTGTTCTGTAATTACTTCATGGATACTTTGTTCTTGGATTGACTCGCATCTGTGTGTCTGCCACGGCATGTCTGTCTAAAGCATCAGTGACTGCCAAATGTGTTTGCAGCGGACTTGAGGCTCATTCTTACTGTACATTGACTTGGTCTTTGTGATGGGAAATGCAGCACCTATTAAACCACTTCTAATTATTTTTATAAGCTCCTTTCAATTCTGGCAAACTTTGTTAGGAATTGAGTTTCTGTTTCAAATGAGCTACTATTTTACAAAATAAAAGGCTAAAATGCTAAAAATGATAGTCTTAGATGTTGCGCTTTTTTTCTGTTTGTCTTCTGGCAGCTTAGTAAAGTACTGCATAAGCACTGGTAGATGAACTTCCCCAGTTGTCTCAGGATTGAATTATTTTATATAGCTTCTTATGCTGGTAATTTGTTTTAAGTTAAAATGACCTTGACAAATGTTCATGCAAACATTTTGTCACTCATTTGTCAATAGCCCTGCGTCCTTTGCATCTAAACGCCAGAAAACTTACAAATAAGAATTAGATGGTCACTCATGTCTTTTTAGGTGTTTGAGGGTCCAAAGCCATTCAGCTTTAACAAGAAACATGAGTTGCTTTATTTACTGTACTGATGAGACATTTTCTGGCTTTGAGAGCATTTAAGCCGGAAGAAAAATGTTTGATAGAATCAGATTCAGTAGCTCTGGAAGCAGAGGCAACGTGTCAGCATCAGGCTGCTGCCGTGAGAGTCCCTGCTGAGCCACGGAGTTTCATTAGCGCAAGTGCAGCTGGACCAACTCAGCTGTGCGTCTTCCCAGGCACAGCCTGCATCCATGAACAGCACAATACCCATGGTTTACACCCTGAAATGCTCTGCTAGAAATGGCTTTGAAGACCTCAATCCACCTGAAGCCCTGGGGACGTCCCTTCAGAGTCCTGTCAGAAGAGAAAAGCTTCCTGTCGTAGCTGATGGAAAGAGGAAATTACAGCTGAAGATAAGGTTAAAGCTACCCTTCTTAGCAGAGGTTTATAATCTTAGAAATAGCCAGATATGCTGTTTACTGATCCTACTGGTGGGCTGTGCAAATGAGATGTGAATACTGTTGTCTAGAAGACTGAAAAGCACAGCAGATCTTCATCTCTGACTGTAAGGTCCTGAAACAGGAATATTGTTAGTCAATAGTGGGACTGTTGTTAGTTAATAGTGGGATGGTAGTTTGGCAACATGTGGGTTTTGCCTATGCTTCGGGTATTGATCTGCACCAAAACATAGTAGATTGAAAACAGGATTTCATGTCCAGAAATGGAGCAAATGCAAATAAACTCTTCTCTGCTGCTTCTAGTGGGAATGAAACATTTTTAAATTTTCTGCAGAACTGCTGCATTTTTCTTCTTTTGCTTTGGAGCCTGCCAGGTAACCCATCTATTGTTTGTTCTATGCTTACCTTGGAAAGCAGCCAGCCTGTAAGCGCAGCTCACTAGAAAACTACAATTTATGTGACTTTTAAAGTTGTTATAAACTTGTGATACTTGCTGATCTGTACGTATGCTTCAGAGTGCGAGGTACTCCTGACACAAAGGCAGCCCTGCAAAATTTCAAGTTCTCAAATGGAATTTTCCAATTAAACGGCTAGAACATTTTTAACATTATTTGCAAGTGGTTTTTTCTTTGATATTTGTCTTGGAAATACATTTTTAAAAGCCTGAGGCAATTGCAGAGACTCAGAGACTTGGCAGAGTTATATTCCATTGATAATAGCAATTTATCTTTATTATTACTAAAAAAAAAAATAGTGACATAAATTTGTCTGTAGGTGCTCTTCTCTCTCTCTCATCTAAGTACTGTTAAGCCAGAATCACTTACATGGTGGGCAAATGAAGATAAGTGTCTAGTCTTTCTCTTCAGTCATTTAATAATTCTGAGAGTAGATAAAATCCATAATCTGATCTTGCAACTGATTTTAGGTGGAAACTCACTGGCTTCAGTAAGTATGCTGTTGGGATTTTTAGCATGGAGCCTGCTCAACTTTTATAGCATATAATGTGCTACTGAGAAAAGGAAGAAAGTTTAGCAATTGTTGTTGCTCTGTAGGTGATAACTGTCACAGTATAAAAGATGCTAAAAAGAACAAAGCTGCATTGAGTAAGAAAAACAAACCACACTGCAGTATTACCCATCCAGAATCAAATTCATTTGCAGCGTACATTATAGCTGGAAAAGGAGGAATTATTTGGGTTAATATATTCTGTTCTAAAACACAGAGGTTTTTGTAGAGGATGGTCACAAATACAGAGCTCTCAATGAAACTTTTTCCAAGTTGAGTACCTTGCTTAAGGCCTCTGAAAGTCTGCTTTTACGACCCCCTCTTTATTTTCATAATTGTGTCATAATTGCATCATCATTGTTATTGTAAGCTGTGATGCTGTTAGTGTCCTTGTGATGGTCACTGGTTTTCCTAGGCCACATGAATTTTGTTCATATTCCTTTCCTGTATTCTGATGAGAAAATTCCATCTTGATGAGGGCAAAAAGGCCATTAGAAGTTTCATGGATGTCTCCTTCTCTGAGAGCGATTTTTAGTTCAGTACCAGTGGCAGAGATTTAAAGATACTCCTCTGAAAATTGCTAGTTTTCTATTGGAGTAACTGTTCTTCAGCATGAAATCCTTTATTTCTGTTTCTCCACTGAGGATTATTTTATTGTGAAATAGATACTTCTGAAATTATAAATGTCACCCTTTCCCACCAAGAATAGCTCTGGACTAAACTGTTGGAGTGTTCTTATGCAGGGGAAAAGAAATTGATTTATTGGTTTGTTTGTAACGTCTCCAATTACAAAGTGGAATATTTATCTGTTTTCCATAATTTTCACTTGGATTTGTTATCCATCAATGTTGGTCAGCTTTTTGGTCTGCAGTAGACTTTGAAAACCAAAAGATTCAGATTTGCCAGCTGTTGACCACAAGGAACTTGTTTTTGAAAAATAGACTGGGCCTAGAGCTGACCTGTAGGTTTTATAGAAAATACTTAATAAACCCCTAAAACCAACACTGCTCCATGTTTATTGCAAGGTTTTATTGTTTTTTTGTTTGTTTCTTTTATTTAGAGATGGGATGGGAGGAATACAGCAGCTATTTTTCATCTGCCAAACCTATTCTTGATGATTTGTCAGCCAAGGCACTTTATTTATATTGGTTGTTGTCTAATACAGGCTTGTGGTGCCCCAGCAGCTTGATGGATAGTGCAGAGCAAAACTCTATGCATGGAAAGCCATGAAGAAGTAATTCAGAATTATTTGTGTCTGTGCAATATGCATAACTAAAAAATAAAAAAAAAAAAAGAGGTAATTTTTGGGAGTAAAAGCTCTTGTGCAGTTCTTCCTACAGTAAATTTGTCAATTCATCTAGATTTTCTGATTATAGTAAGGAATAAAAGCAAGCTACTTTTCCATAAATCATTGTTTCCTTTTTATTTTTTTTTTTTCTGGAAGCAGCTGTAGCTATTGCATGACACCCTCTTACAAATGATTTCAAATACCTTAGCTCATGCCTTCAGTCAAGCATTATTGGTCTAATGGTTGTCTGGAGCAAAAGTGGAAAGAGAACAGGTAAACAAGGGTGAAGATGCATCAGACTGATTTGATGGCTGTACTCTGACTGAATTACCTGCTTACAATGTCCAAAGGCTGTACTGCAAAGAATCTCAGCCAGCATTTTTGCATTTGGGAAGACACAATTACTTGTAAGAGCAAATTGAATATTCTGTTAAATTTTTAATTGAATTACGATAGTCAGATTAAGTCTTGGCAAATAAAAGAGGTAATAAATTATAAGATGCAGTAATAATCATATTTTATTTGTAATATTTACAGAAATTGCTCATTAAGTTTGTACTTTTTATTTTGTGCATGTGTAAGCTAATATCTGCTATACTGTCAGGGGTGTGGCTTGTGATGATAATTATCTTTTATTGCCCTATCCTATATTGTTTTACGATGCATGTATCTCTTTCTGAATGCAAGAATTGTATAAAAAGGAAGTCGTTTTAGTGATCAAGTGCCTGTTTTTTCCCATAGTTTTTCAGTGATAGTGATCTATGACATATTTGTATGTTCCTTAAAATATTGAAGTGCCCAAGAGAAGGATCGGAAATAAAATGTAGTTCATAAAGAGTTCTGTGATGACTGATGGAGCTTCCTGCCTGTTTTGCGTGGACTTGTGATGAGAGCGGTCACCCTAGGACAAGTGCCTGTCTCTGCAATTAATAATTCAACTTCCTCCTGCCACTGCTCCCCCTAGAACCTCTTCTATTTCTGCGGAACTTTTAACTGAGACTAAGTGAGAAGTTATGTGATCAAAGAGACGGGGTGAGTTGTAGATCAGGAAATACAACTGAGTCAGTCTACACAAACTTGCTGTGAGCAAGTTTCTTTTTAAATACGATGGTACACAGAAACTAGTTTCTTGCTCTGGGTGCAAGAATTGATAAAATTTTCCTTTGAAATGCTGTTATGGAAGAAAACCATAAAATGCGCAAATAGAAAAGCGTGATGACTTTGTTGGACTTGAAACGTTCTGCTAGGATCTGTCATTTCCACTGAAACTTTGTTTTCTTGGCTGATGTTTTGTGGATTGGGCACCTGCTCAGACCTCTTATTTGCATCGCTAAAGCTGGGAGGGGTTGTCAATCTTCCTGCCCTCTAGTCTAAATGATTTTGTTTTGTAACCTAAAAAAACAATAAACAAGTGAAAGTCTGGGTCGTTCATTTGCTGGTTTGTTTAATGGACACCTAGGTAGTTGGCAAACTTTGATATCCTCTTCCCCACCTCCTGGAACTTCAATTCACAGATCAAAGGTTTTGAAAATTGTTGTGAAAATGGTATCTGCTGATTTGGAAATTATGTTTCGAAGTGCGGAATTGAACATGGGAGCTGGAATTTCCAGCTCACCTGTTTCACTTGCTGTGCTTGGAGAAATGCAGAAGTTAAGTCAGTTTGTAGTTGAGTTGCTTTCTTTGCAGAACTGTTAGAGAAGAGGCATCACTGGCTGTGTGAGTTTCTGCTTGATTTTAATTGAAGGTGTTTACCTTTTCTGCTGCTAATTGACTGGAAGAAGCATTAAATCCAGTTCCTAGTATTTCCCATTCAGGTTTGAAGACTAATGAACATTTTTATTGCCCATGCTGATTGAATGGAAACGTGCTGACCGGTAATCATACAGTGTTGTTTTATTGGTGCTGAAGAGCGTTCCTTTATTTTTTTCAATGGTGTAATAAAACCTGATTTGCTCACTGCATAGTATTAAGTGCTTGAAAATTTGTCTTGTTATCAGGCAGCTGGCTCTGTTTGTCAGGTACTATTGCTCAATGCTATGCTGAGGCTGAAATTTTGTTTTGCATTGAACCTGGAATTAACCTTAAAATTAACCTTAAAACTTTGAGAAAACCCTTAAAATTAACCTTAAAAAAAAGCACTTCGAATTAGCTGGGTGATGTTAAGGAAAAGTGAATCATGTGGTGAGTCTTCACTATGCTGAGACTTCTAGACCTTAAAGTTTAGAACTTTTTTGTTCCTTATCAGATAAACTTACTTTGCATCCTTTGCTCAGTTATGAGCCACAGAAACAGTTGTGAAAAGAAGTTTTGTTGTAGAGAACAGGGTGTTTAAAACCTTTTGAAATCATCATCACAACAAGCTGTTGTTTGTCATTTCAGCTGTACCTTCAATAAAAGCATTTAGATGTTAAATAAAACAAGCCAAAATCCGATCACAGGGAGGTACCTTTGCTTTATGTTACTATGCAAACATTTTGTTTGCATAGAATATCAAAATAATTTCAAGTACATATTCTAATAAAAATGAAGTTTACAAAAACTGTTTGAGAAAGTATTTTCTCCCCTTGTAGCCAAGAATTTTTCAAATTAACTGAAATAGAAAGCAAAAATTGTATTTAAAGAATTATTGTTTCCAGTTACCTGGTGACAGAGCATGTTTTCCTTCTGCTATGGCAACAAGAACATGTGAAGTACAGTACCCCAATAACTTGGAGTTCTGCCATGAAATAGATGAAGAATTACAAGCCCAATATGAGGGTGCTATCTTTATCACTGTTTGCAGCTTTCCGTCTGAAGTGTAGAATAATTTTGACTGTCTCCCCACAGCTCTGACCCACACAGCTAATGGAAAACAGCTTTAAGATATACATAAAGACCATCCTATATGTTAAATTCAGTGTTGGGGGAGGTTGCTGCATTAGAAAGAGGGTTGTCAGCAGCAGTAAGAGAATACTTCTGTACTTTGAAAATGCTTGCATCCTATTCAGGCTTCCTGTCTAATCCTGTAATTCATTTCTTGGGTGTCTGATCTCTGACATGAGTCAGCTCCAATTTTCTTTGTTTAGAGATTTTTTGCATTTGTTTTATATAATTTTCCAAGTCCTCATTAAGTACTCCTTCTTTGGCTGGTTTTTAATCATGTTTTGAGGTTGCAGGCATGTATTTGCATTGATTTGTAGCTGTTACTTGTTGAATGCAGGTGTTAGATTTGGGATGGCTGACACATCTCAGAGACAGTTTGTTTCTAAGTTAGGTATGTAAGGGCGGAGGAGTGCAAAAGGATGAAATAGTCAGTTCCCTCCTGTCTCTGATGGTAGGTGTGTGGAATGGTGAACTGGGTACAGCAGCCTGGGTGTGCAGAGCCTGGCCTGCCCAAGCTGTGTGCCAGCCCTACATCTTCAGCCCTTACAAACTTGTGCACTGCACTCCCAGTTGCATCTGCTGAAATTTTCTCCCTTTCTCTCCTTCATTGTGGTGGAGGTAATTCAGAGACAAAGTCAAAGTCTATCCATTACTCTAGATAAAAGCATGTGTAAAGGTATATGATGTGTTATATAGAAGCAATAAGCAAAATGCAGTATTTATCACACTAAAAATGTGACATTAAGAATGATAAATGGCATAGATTGAAAACAACCATGGTATCTTTTGTGTCTAGAAATAAACACCACAGTGTGTAACCCACTGGAATGCACTATAACTTATAACGTATACCCTGAAATGTAAAAGAGTACTGCTTGGTGCTGGTTGAAGAAGAGACAATTCAGAAATTCCTCAGGTCTTTTCCATAGCTCAGATACTTTAATCTAAAACAATCAAACAAGCAAAAAGGTCTATGAGACACTCTTTCACAGAAAATACAACAAGATTTTTTCCTTAAATCTTTGGTTGTGTGTAATAATTTGAGGGAAGGACCAGTGTAAACTGTGAAAAAGACAGCCCCTAAATAAGTGACCCACATTGCTTTTCTTAGAGTCTAGAAGGATGACAGAGCAGTGTCTCCTCTCATTAGCTCTGGGGGTACCTGTGTGCAGCAGTCAGGTGTTTGGACCTGAGCGTGTCCTCCATCGCTGTTGTCTGGCAGCCTTTGGGAGCCGCGGTGTCTGGCAAATGTCACTGCGTCTGACTGACTGCTCTCAGAGCCTCACAGAGAACCAGAGCATCTGGCTAAAGCCTAACAAACTCCTGTGCTGTGTCTGCTAGTGGGTTTTACCTGTCTTAAAGCTGTTTCTATTTGTTTAGATATATTTGTTCCTCAAAAAAATGCCTGTTTAGATCAAGCACATAGAATTTTGATTCTGTCTACTGCCTTTTGCAGTAGGTCTCTAATCTTGATGTCAAGGAAAGGCTTTTTCTTCTGCTCTTGTTGCAACTAATAATTGCCCCCCTAGCCCCCTTTCTGTTGGTTCCTTTTTTTTTTCCTAGGTTTTTTGTTTTGGGGTTTTTTTCTCCTCTTCTGTCTTTATCTTGGACTTTGCCCACAGAGGTTTGCAATTACAAATAGAAAAAATCAGGTGGCACATTTCCTTCAGGGCCTTACTCTTCAAGGATTCCTTAATGTGTCAGAATTGATCCTACTTAGTGTATGCATATGTGCAGACGTGGTTATTTAGTTCCTGCTTTTGGCAGAAAAGAGAAAGCTCTGTACTCCAAAATATAAATAATATGTATTTGTTTGAATTCAAATTTCACTGTGTCAAAATCTTTCAGATACAGCTATCAGCAAACATTTTTATTTGGTGTTGCTTGTTTTACTATGCTGCAGAAGTAGAGTTAAATACAGTTTCCTGTATCCTTCTTGCATTAAAAATTTGCATGGCCTGTTGGCTCGGCCTTTCTTCAAATACCATACAGTTTAGGAAATTGTTTAAACCTAGAAGTATCTCAGAGTAGAGCTACTTTCTTGTTACTTGTCAACATGAAGTAGCAGAAGCAAATTTCATCTACTAGCAACCCTAGTGTTTTCATTTCTTGACCGTCAAATACTTTGCTGTGCAAACATCAGTGCTATGGACATTGTACAAAACATGCTTGAAATAAATCATGTATGTTACAATATACAAGGCTTAATGGATTGCTTTTCCATTGCTTATTTTAAAATTAAACCCATCAGCTTCCTGTTTTTCTTGTCTTGAAGTTCTGTCTATCTGAGCTCTTATAATTTCTAAAATAGCCTGTCAGAAGAAGGAATTCAGTAAAGTGACTAAAAAGTGACTTCTGCTTAACCTTTGATTTTACAAACAATTGGCTGAGTCCTAAATAGATGAAAACAATCTATTTTTAGGCCCTAATTTAGAGAATTGATATTTCCACATTTGCTTTGTCATAGCTGGTAGTAGTTGCTAAATGGTGAAAGCTTGTAGCTATTACAAATGCTTGGAGGATTGCTGAGTGTTCTGCCATAATGCACTAAGAAGCTCAGTGTACTGTACATTTCAATTTATAATAAGACAATGGAGCTGATAGCACAGACACTGAAATATTTCAAGTCTAGACTATGCCTTAAAAAACACAGGCTATTGGCTTTTTGATGCAGCAAGTTGGAAAATAACTGATAAGGGCAGTTGAAGTACAGCAGACTTCAAAAAGTGAGTTCTCTAAGCCAGGGTGAGTTGAGTGGGTTCAGCCACTGCTTGCCTGCCTTGTTGGGGTGAAAAGGGAACTGATGTTTGAAAGGGCTGGTCAGTCTTGCCAGGTTTGAGTGGTTTGTGAGGGAGGTCACACACACACACAAAGCCTTGTTAGATGAGGAAGATGAGTTTCTGCAACGCTGTGTTTAGCAAGAAGAAATGGGATGGAGAAATAGAAGAGCAAAGTTTCATGTCTTTAGAAAATGATAACATTAGTATTTCACCACAGACAAAGATAATGGCCACAAAGTTTAATGTAGCTGGTGTTCTCTTATATAGCCTTTTTCTACCCTTGGATAATAAAAATAGCTTGCTGAAGGTTTTTGAGTGGAACTACATATTGTAGTAGTGGGAGGAAATTATGATGTAGCTGATACTTTTATGGCCCTTTTAATATCCCAATTCACCTTACAAATCACTGTGTTTATAAAGTCCTTCTCTTACTGCTGCTGGGGAAGAAGAACATTTTAGTTGTGTTTACTGTTGTCGTGTGTTGTTAGCTGTGGAAAAAAGGAAAAGAAACATGGAAAAAAGGAGGACTATTACCTCAGACCGGGCTTGCGGACTTGAAGAATTATGTAATTACTTTCAGTTTGTCTCTCTAACGTAATGCCAACCCTGTTTTTCAGAGCCATGGTGTCATGGAAGGGGATGTACTTTGCACTTGCACTATTCTTGGGAAGTTTCTTTGGAAGTATTTTCATGCTGGGCCCTTTTCTGCCTTTGATGTTTATCTCGCCAGCCTGGTATCGCTGGATCACTGACCGCATTGTGGCCACTTGGCTCACACTCCCTGTGGTAAGTAGCACATAATCCAGGTCTGGGCAACTGTCCATAATCCCACAATTTAGCTTGCTCACTAACACTTTGGATTTTATTTTAGGGGTTTTAAAGCTATTTATGCTTCTGTCTAAACAGGCCCTAACACACTTACTATCTGTGGAGACCTAGTGTTTAGCTCAGTGTTGTAAACTGTGTGCCTGTTTACAGTCCCCCTCTTCTTTCACAGTTTAATTTATGTATCAGCTAATGTTGTGTGTTCATTTTATGGTTGAAAAGGCCTTTTTGTGATATCTTCGCCCAGTGTCAATCACATGCAGAGAAGAGTAGGTGAAACTCTGGTAAACAGAAGGAAATTTTTTTAAACTGTAAACTTCTGAAATGAGCTGTCTTGTAAACTCTCTTTGGACTGTGCTCCAAGTATTGTATTAGGAAAATTTTCCACTGTCTGGTACACTGTTGTCAACCTTGACCATTCTGTAACTTAATCCTTTTAGAATTTAGCCCCTGTAGTTGAATTAGAGATCAATGTTTTCAGGTGAAAAAGAAGAGCTTCCCCTCGAAAGGAGGTATTCCTCACTTACAGTGCATCAATTTTACAACTATATGAGTCTGGAAATCAATAACAAAGCTCTTCCCTGAGTTGTTCCAAAGGAAAGGCAATGTGAACGGGATCTGTCTCTTCTTCTGTTCTCTAAAAGCCGGGAGACTTTTTTCCTCTAGGCCATTTGAGATTTGTCTAACTTTTTCTGAAGTAAAATGCCATACTGGTGTGGAGCAGTATGTATCTTGTGGCATAAAGGAAGTTTTGTCCTTACTGTATATCAAATAGTTTCTACTTTTGCTGTTTCTGTTTTAAAGAAAACTTGTGTGTTTTAAAGGGACCTCGGCTGTTTCTTACTCTAAAATTTTTATTGTTTTTATCATTATTAAATGTAGTGAAATTAGGAGGGCCAAGGTAATCACCAGTAAAGGAAATAGATTGTTATTTCTTGTCATGATGAAATTTAACTGAGTACTGATACTGTCACAAAATAATTCTTTCTCTGCTTTTCTTCAAAATTTTCTATGATTTCAAACTCCCCAAAATCTAATATTGGTCTTTTCTTCGATTAGTTGCCTGGGCTTTATAATTCTGGGTTATTACAACTGGTCTGTGATAACTTTTGCAATCTAGAAGTTTGATTTTTAGCCCATACTAGAGCTAGACTAAAATAATTTTAATATCTTGGTGAAAAGGATTCTGTCTTTTGTGAATCTTGGGGATTTAGATTCAGGAAAAGAGTCTTAAAAAAATTTTGCATCCAGCCATTTTGTGGCTCAGACCTTGTCTGCCTTAGTTTTCTATCCTTACACTCAGTGCATTCTTAGTCAAGAGAAGCAGGTTCTTGATTTATGTCTCCAAACAATGAAATGCTCTTGTACCAGTTGGACTCCAGCAGGGAAACTGTGACGCTGACCTCTGTGATGGAAGAAATTTTCACCTTCCTCACTCTGTTATCACATTTTACTTCCTTTCTAGGAGAGTCAGCAGGATGGGACAGTGAGGTGGGTCTTAACTGTTTCAGTTTAGTTTGGCTTATACTGGGCACACACAAAGTTGGCAGAAATATGAACAGAAGTTGTTTTACTTTCTAGAGCTCTATTTAAATCCCCAGTGTTTGGTTGTTGTGGTTTTGGGTTTTTTGGGGGGTTGGTTGGTTGGTTGGTTTGGATTTTTGTTGTTGTTGTTTTGTGTTTTGTTTTTTGTGGGTTTTTTGAGGAAGAATGAGGGAGAGAGTGTAAGGAGGTAATTTGAAGGCCTTTTTATATTGAGGTCTGTAGAAGTCCTAAGGTATTTTGCTGGTTTCTTTTTCTGTGCTGACTGGGTTGGACAGTGTGTTGCCAGTGGGCCTGACCTTAGGGTCAGTAGATGTTTGTGCAGACAGTCTCTCCTTAGATTGCCTACCAAGTTATAATCCATACTGACTCACTTACATTCCTACATGATAGTATTCCTGGAAAGCCAGGGAAAGGTAAGTTTAATGCAGTGATGGGAATAAAGTGCTTTTTAAGAAGTGCTGCTTGATTGTTGTTTCCTCTTCCATTAAATAGCTATTACTGCAGGAAAGCTGGCTGCTTTATTAGAAAACAGAAGTTTGTTTACCAGTTGTAATGGGAGTAAATAAGTGAAATTACATAATTCAAATTAATTTTTATTGCTAATGAGGTGATGCTTTTCTTCTGGGAGTAAAGCCATAATACTGTGATACTATTTCTAGGCCTTGCTGGAAATGGTGTGTGGTGCCAAGGTGGTTGTCACTGGAGATGGATTTGTTCCTGGAGAAAGGAGTGTCATTATCATGAACCATCGCACACGAATGGACTGGATGTTCCTGTGGAACTGCCTGCTGCGATACAGCTACCTCAGACTTGAAAAAATCTGTCTCAAATCCAGTCTCAAAAGTATTCCGGGATTTGGTATGTCATTAAACCCTTTAATTTGAAAGGAAAGTATGTTTAAATTATGTCCAGCACAGTTCATAACCTGCTAAATGACATAGGTTTAAATTCTGTTTCAGTATTAAAAAAAAAACCATGTGTAAAGTATGTGGCATGTGGAGCGATTAAACCATAAAACTCCAGAGGACACCTGGACTACATGCCTAAGCATTTCTTTTTTAAGATACTACATGTGCTGCTGTTGCTTGTAGGTAAATATATTTCTGCTTTACATACCGAAAGCATTTTTCAGGATGATGAAAAATTATTTTCAGTTTTTTTCAAAGTCTCTTTCAGCATTTGGGTGCTGTTTCACCCCACATTGCAAATGTTCTCATCAAGCTTCTTTCTTCATTATTCAATGTATACTATTGTGAAGATTAAAAAAAAAGCTCTGTAGGCAATTGCGAAGTTAATGATTCTTTTTAATAACTAATTTTAAATTGAATTTGGCTATGAAAATATTCTGTGCAGGATATGAAATCATCAGGATTTTTAATGATGTAGGCTGGAAAGAAATCTGAGTTGCACATATTCAGAGAAATTGTTTCAGATAGTCCAAAAATTGTTGCACAAATGGTTTCTGAATAAATAGGCAGACTTATCTGAAATAAAAGCATCTCTGCATTTTATTTATCTCTTAGATTTATTTGCTGTTTTATACAAAACTAGCTTGGGCAGGATACGCGTCAACTTTATGATGTCGAAAGAGTAACCTTATTTATGGTTGCCTTTTGTCAGGCCATTTATCTGAACAGATAATTTTGGCAGGACTCCATCCTGAGGAACACTCCTACTGTTGCATTGGATTTGCATTCACTATTGCATTGTGTTGCATTCAGCGCTCTTTAAGTAACAGCAGCAACAGGGTAATGTGCTTTTTTTTCCCTAACAGCCACATGTTAAGGTCAATTTTACTTGACAAAAGACAAATCTCTTTTAATGTGACAGGAAATGAGAAAATGCATATTAGGTATCTTCATTATACAGCAGAGATGTTTTGAAATCTTGGAATCAGCTGCATATGCAACTTTTTATAGCAATGATAGGAGATGAAATCAGCAGTATCATGGGGAAGATTCAGAGATTTCTGTCTTCCAAAGTAACATATGTCTTGTTATTAAACAAGACATTTGTATGTGTGCTTATTAGTGCCATTAATAAAATTGGAAGGTCAGCTCCAGGAGCTTGGATGCTAAGGTATGCTTGGGAAAATCTGGTTTCTGAAAGGGTGTTAGGAGTCATTTAGAGATTGATTTTTTTTTTTTTAATTTTTTTTAAATTCAGTTCTCAGTTTCCTGCATAAACTGAGCACATGTAGTAGATTTGATAAGGGGGCTCAGGCAGGTGGATCTGTGTCAGGTCAATATTAGCAGACCATGGTGCCATCTTTGTTCTGATGTAGCAGCACTAACAAAATTCTGGGCTCATCCTCCGCTTTCTGATGTAGAGGTGACACATGCAGACATTTGCTCCTGTTCTTTTCCATTACAGGATGACAATTTCTGGTGGTAGAGCTGACACTTGGGTCTGATGTATTGTAAACCACTGTTGTTATGGCAGATCTCCAAGAATTATCCAGAATATGTGGGCTTTGAGGACTTTGATTGCAATTTTGTGAATTATAGCTTATTTTTCAGTAAATTGTTAATGTTGGGTTATTAATCACAGAAGGGGAGTTCAGCTAAACTGCATCCTTCACTGAAGCCATGATTTGATGTCCTAAAATTCTGAAAGATAAGCTTCTGTTTTAACATAGTGTATCTAAAAAGAGGCCTTAGAAATGCATGTCTCTGTGTTTAGTCAGGCTGTGTTTTGGGTGGCATTTTCTTGAAAAAATAAAGTATTCTGTGTACTCATGTAATTAGGGGATTGTTGGAAAATGAGACTCTTGGATTAAATGAAGATTGATGGAAAAAGATGAGTCTGTATGAAGTTTGTTGGGGCAGGGTCACTGCAGAGAATGGTGCCGAAAGAGGACAAAAATCTCATCAGTGACAGTAGAATTTCTCTCACTTCCTGCTCTCAGCCATGCTGTGTTAGATGATAGACCCTTAATAAGTGTTTATCCAGGTTTTGGGTTTTATTTTTAAGTTGTGTCCTGTGGTTTTTAACTAAATGTTTTATTTTATGGGCTTGTAAAAGCCAGAAGATCACTTGGAAATCAACCAGACAATTTCAGTGCACTGCATCTGTAATTGATACTTTAGGTGTTGATCATTTAAAATATAATATTTGTGATAATTCAGTGAGCTACTTTCATCATGTCTTTCAGTTTTATCTTTTCATGTATTTATATTGATTAGTTGTACATAGTCAGATGTATAGGATTACGGAAGTTTGATACACTGGCTAAATGCAACTTCTAATAAATCTTAACTTAGTGGTAATCATGCTTTGAATTTCAGAAATATTTGAGTGGATATACCATATTTCTTTCAGTGCAATTTTTTGGTGATCTTTCAAAGGCTTTTCTGTATTTCTAACAAGTATTAAATTTAAAATTATGTGTAAGATAAGGTTTGTAATGCAAACCTTCCATATCCATGTTTCTGAACGCCTTGCTGTATTCAGCCTAGCACTTTTGTTGTCATAAGTAATTTCCCATTTGGGTGTAAAAATAGGTCTGTAAGAGATTATGCTCTTTCCAGTGGTATATATGATAGGTGAAGGGCAAGGCTGGGAATGGAAATAGATCCAGAGTTCTTGTGGCCCCCTTTGTAGGTTAAAAGTGTAAAGGTATCAGATTTAATGAGTCTGTATTACAAGTAGGCAGCTATTTTCTAGTTAATTATAATTAAAATCAGAGGATTCACATTTTCAAGGAGAAACATTGAGTCATTTATCTAGTTCTTAAGTTATTAATCCTTTGCATTCCAGTGTATGAAAAAACCTTAAAATTGATTAAAGGTGATCTTTAAAAAAAGAAGTAGAAAGAAAAACAGATGGTCCTTTCTTCCTGGAACTGTAGCTTTGGCTTGATGAATTGTGTGCAGTAAAGTTTTCAAAAAGAGATATTACGTTTCAGTAATCTCAATTTCAGAAACATTCTTGCAGCATTTCAGTACATCTTGCCAAAGCTGGCGTCTCCAGGGAGCACTACTCTGCTCTTGGCTGTTGCTGCAGTTTCTCATCTGACATCATCAGAAGCTACTGACACATTCTGCAGTATCAGTTTTCAAGGAGAATTTGTAATGACATTGACAGTTTCCTGCATGGTCTGACATGATAGGACTTCTCTACAGTACTTGTAATAGATAGGAGCAATTAATATTCTTATCTATTCTCAATTAATTAGGAGTAGTTTGGGAAGTGGTACAGATTTTGATGCAGTCATGTTCAGAATGTGCTATGGAGCACATACTGTTGCAGTAGGTACCAAGGAACATACAAGGTAGTGTCAGATGACCAGATAATGACTAGGAGATAGTTTTAATTTTTTTTGTTACTAGTTTCATTTTTGACAGTCTTCTTGTGATTACCAGTAAGACTTCACTGGAAATAGGTACGTGTTTCAATGATGGACAGTTCGAATGTGTTGATGAGCTTACAGTAATATTTGAATTTTAATGGTTAAATGTGCCTCAACATGTATGTGAAAAATAAATTGAAATTTGAGTTTAATTTGAGTGCTATCAGATAAATTTATGGAAAAGTGAGCGAGAGTAACCAGAGGGACTAATGTCACTGCATGGCTGCCACATGAGCTAATATTAATTCTAGTTTTGCTTAGTGCAGATGGAAAAGATAAATACCATCATAATTCAGTGTACAAATGTAAAGTATGCAGGTGTTGCAGGCACCATTGATGGACATATCTTGAAGACTTCCCTGTTTTGAAAAGGCTCACCAAGGCTGCTAAAGGAGGGAATTACAGTTGAAGCAGACTGGGGCAGGAGTAGGTGAGGAAAGGCCAAGATGACAAAGAAAAAAGAAGAGAATAAGCAAAGCTGACAAGCCTGGAGTAGTTAGGGGCAGAGACAACTGAGTAACTCTGTCCAGATCTCCATCTCTGAATTCAAGTTATTCTGTGGCTAACATTGCTCTCAGAGAAGATTGCAAGATGTAGGAGCTTTTTAGTTGTTGTTTTTTACTCATTTGTTCACTCACATGTTGTAGCTCTCAAAGGCTCAAGTTAAATGCCAGGGGAAAAAAAAAAAGATGTTTGCTCTATTTCAGCACTGGGCTTAGCCCCACCAATCTTCTACTGCACGTCAGTTGATCCATTATAGCTGTCCAAGTGTGCGAGCCTCGCCTGAAGCAAGCTCAAAGTAATTTGAGTCATCTTGGTTTTCAATGAAGCAGGGCAAAACAACTCAAATTATCCTGTCTTTGCCACAGGCTAAGAGCATGCACACCGACAGCTATGATGGATCAGCTACCATGAAGTGAAATATTGTTGTCAGTAAGCCTAGAAAATTTTAACACTTGGCTCGATTGGAGTATAGCTAAAGCAGCACTCTGTGCAGGATCTGTACACATATATATTGGCATGGAAGTGTTTGTGCTGCCAAAGCTACTTCCATAGGTAGGGATGGAAATGCTTCAGCATAAAGCTTCTTTGCTTGGGCAAATGCAAATCTATAGCTGGATTTACATTAAAATTCCTACCAATAGAGCGTATTAGTTTAAAAATTAAAACTGTAGCCTACTGAACTTTCTAGTATAGTTCCTGTGTGAAGTATCTTACATTAAAATAGGCTGAGAGTTTTGAGGAGCTGTGATGTTTTGTCTTCTAGCAATTCAATTAGGAGCTGCTAGACTTAATTACCATGAAGTTGTTATCCTACGTGATTTTGAAAGTAGAAGCTGAAAAGCATGCTCTCATGTAAAAAAAGCAAGTACAATTGTTATTCTACCAGTTACTCCTGGTGAAGACTCTCTTGAAGTTTTAAGTGTGAATGAAGGATTATTATTTTGCAGCAGAAATGCAGCTTAAATTGGCTATAACATATATGCCTTTTTTTTTTTTTTCTTTTTTTTTTTTCTTTTGTAGGGAAGAAAAGCTTAGGGGCCTGTTTCCCAGCTTGTCTTATCCAGGAAAGGCATAATAGGTTTCTCCCACCTCTGTCAGGGAAAAAAAAATCCCATAACCAAAGCTAACAAGCCTGCATTCCATTAAACTTTCCTTGTCCTTTCTGTATAATGACTCCATTTGTTCTCTACCCCTTTCCCTCTCCAAAATGCACATCAAAAGTGTGAGATAGATGCTTACTTCTTTCATTCTCCCCGTTGTACAGACAATAAGTGATGGAGGGAGAGATTGTTTTGTCCAAGCTCACCAAACAAGTAAGAGCAGAATTGGGTTGGCGTGTTTTCCCGACTTGCATTCCTTTGCTGTTATCTGTGGGTTATGCAGCATCTGTACAGCTCAGCTCTTCAGGCTAGGTTCCTTTCATGGTCCTCCATGGAGAAGATGAAGCATCTGAAGAGGATGCAGGCCTTTGGAAGAGGTATTTTGTTGTAGTCTCTCTCTCCATTCCTGACTGGCAGTTGACATGACACATCCATGGGAGAGTCTCACACTGTTTGGTAGAGCCTGCTTATTCTGCCTCACAGTCTCACAACTGGAGGTTTTTGTCTTCATGTCTTTGGAGATTTTGGAGTGATGTGGGGCTTTTCTCCAGGTGCATATTGGGCAAGACTCATCTTTTTTAACATTTAGGTTTTCATGTGCTGTTTCACTGTATTGATGTATTTTTAAAATGCATCAGAAAAAGCTACTTTCCAGCCATCCCAGAGCCTTTGCTTTAGTTTGCTTTATTTTGAGTGATGTTATGTTCTGTTCTGTTATTCTGATTTTACACAGTGCATCAAATCAAATAAAATTTAAGATGTATAGTGTAACTG
Organism: Illadopsis cleaveri; assembly: GCA_013399915.1. Taxonomy (NCBI): domain Eukaryota; kingdom Metazoa; phylum Chordata; class Aves; order Passeriformes; family Timaliidae; genus Illadopsis; species Illadopsis cleaveri. Next base: position 39,808 of record VXBB01002581.1, on the reverse strand, counting down.
AAGGGGTTTAATAGTCCATAATGACACTTATAGCATTTTGTAAGTAGCACTAATATAATGGTAGAGTTAATCATCTAATTGTCCATGTTCTATAAAAATGGCATTATTTAGGAAATGAAATGAATTTTCAAATATGAAGCGCCCAAATAACATCCTTCTGAACCATGATTAAGGCACTGAATATTGAAAGAATATTTTCCAAGAAGATGGTATATCTCTGGGTGCTTTATATGCACACATATCTGGCTACTACTGTAATGAATTTTTCCCACATGCTTTTACATGCTCTCTGTGTGTTCCTTGGCTGAGACATACCAATTCTTCAATGGAATGTTCTTTCTAGAAGGTTCCACAGTTATATTCTCACAGGTGAGACATAGGCCACTGTATCTGACTAGCTTGTTGACAACATTGTTCTTGCCCTGACAAGGGAATCTTGCACTGCAAACCTTGTTTGAAGAAGCTTCTCATTGTGTTCCAAGTAAACAGTAAGCTAAAGCAGGAGTTTGTACTGGCACATCCTATATTCTCCCACGAGAGAATGAAGCAGAGCAAAGGAAATGCAGAAAGTGTTAATGTGACGTAAATGAACATAAAATTTAGAATAATTTGGTACTGAAATAAATGCATGAGAACTATGGGGAACCAAAGATAAAACTAACTAATCAGAGCAGGACCAGAATATTTTTTGTTGTTTTTATTTACCTTGAAAATCTGTGTTTCTAACATTGCTGTTTGTTAATGGTTTTAGTAAGGAAAGAAAACATTGGTTAGGTTCCACATACATTGAAAAAGATAATATTCTGTAGAATGCATGGTAGACTATATAGGGATATATATATATGAAATATATAATCTGAACATTAACTGGGCATGACCATAAAAATAATTTTAAAACAGATGTAGATTAATGTTCAGACTCTGTTGGGGCAAGGCAATAGCAAAAGCATGGTGGTTTTTAAATGGACACCTCACAGACTGAATCAAATTAACAAACTGACTGAATCAGATGATTCACTATAAAACCAGGAGCACTACTGTGACTTTGTATTTGTGAATTTTATCTCTTAGTTTATTTGATAATTTGCTTAAAGAATTCCCCAATCAGATAGTAATCATTCAATTCATTATACTCCTATTAACTAAATTGTTGGAATCAAGCATGGTTAAAGAAAACTTGCCAGGAGCAGAGATTGTACTTTACAAGATTGTTTCAAGAAGCATTTTTTCTTTATTTTCCTAGTTTCTGCTCGCAAACCATTACATTAAATATATAAAAAAAAATTAATTTGATTTGGGCTTTTAGACATAAAACCATCTAGGAAATAGGAACAACAGCAAAATGCCCAATTCTAATTGAATTTGCAGAAATGTGTTTATGAGTCTATACTGATTAAAACTCAGCAGTGTATATGCACTGTGACCTTACACCCTGGCTTCCTGTGTGATTTTCTATGTGCCAGCATCTTTTCAGTACCCACAGATCTTTGATATAGGGGACATTCAGAACTGCATTCTTGTTGCCTTGTGGTAATTTTATGCAGCAAAACACTTGGAGTAACAAACTGTTAATGGGCCCAATTATCTGTGTACAGTGGGATCATGAGCTTCCAAGTGATTTCCCTTATTGAGCCTGGATGTCTGGTTCCCTGATGCCTCAAAAGCCCTGATCAGGACCAGACCCCTGTTGAGTAGAGGCACACTGAGTAAGGCTTTTATTTTTGATCAACATAGTGCTATAAAAAAAACAGTGAATAATCCAGTTGTAGAAAAGAGAGAGGATGAATGAGTATAATAGCAAACCCCATAGTTGGGCCTTTTACCTTCCTACTTGTTTCTGTAATTTTGAATCATATATTGAAATTGTTTGCAGGGGTTTAATATTATTAATTGTTCTGTTACATTGCCACAGATAACATATAGATACCACTTTATGGAGGGGAGGGTGTGTATGTTTGCTTTCAGTACCAGCCATAATATCCCTCTTTGAGATGTGACATTTTGGGGGATATCTAATTTCTGAGGTTATGTACGTAAAATTGTGATACAAAACCAAACCAAGATGGGTTTTTTGGCACAACTCAGCTCTTTCTCTCTTTTGTTCATTGTCACATCCATCTTTGGTATCTGCTTACTTACAAATTACCTTTGCAATGAAAACACACTAAGGAAATTTCAGCTTCGGGTATTGTTTTCTTCTAAAGGATTTTGGGGTGTAGAAAATAGAAGTGCAGGGTCTTAGAATTTAAAAAGCTTTAGACTTGAAGCTAGCATTTTTAATACAATGCTGCAAATTCTCGACCTGCATAAGCTGTAGTTCTCTTTATCCCCAAGGCAGTAAGGAAATTCTGATGTACAGCACATCTCTCTATTTCAATAGCAGGCTTTTCTTTTTGTGCAAGCGCTTTTTTTTCCTGCGCAGAATTACATCCTAATAGGATACATATCATTACTGTGTCTGTGTTCCTAGAGATTTTAAGCTGCTTGTTTATTTTTTCAGCTCTGTAAAGTTGATTTAAAGGTCAATGTGGCTAGCTGTTCTCTCTGGTAGGTTTTTGCACTGCTGTTTGGCAGTTTGGAACAAGAGCTGTGCAGTGTGATGCTTTTTGTATTCCTTTCCAAGCAATGCTCGTCATCCAAAATGTCGGCTCCGATAAGATTGTTTTAGCAAAGAAATGGATGTGCATTGTTATGGTGTCTTTAGCTTTGCTGTTTCTCTGCTGTGTTCTTGTCATCAATGATTTCTTAAGAATCTGCAAATCCAAAGGCAATCATTTTTCCCCAGTCAAGTAAATGCTACCTTTGCTAGGAAAATTCCTGTTGTCCATGAGCTTTTAGACAACCAGAAACGCTGTGCAAAGAGAGCAAAATATATTTCATTTTGTTGAACAATTTGTTGACCTAAGCTGAATAGCTAGTCTTACTGCAGGCTGCATATTAGAAGGAACTGCCTTCTGCTGCTTTTTCATAAATATTACTGATTAGCAAAACCTTTCATTCTGCCCATTGATGTACTGAATTCCTCCCGTTTTCCCATGCATTCCCATTTGGCTCCCACATCATGTCTTGGACTTGTAACATGTTCTTTCTGCAGCAGCACAATGCAGACACGCTGGAATGGAAATCAAAGCAAGAGCTGCTTTTGCTTTGCTCAAAGGCAGGCAAAAGTGGGGTTTCCTTTCCCGCTTGACTCTGGTGGGGTGGTGAGACGTGAACAGCAGGCACTGTCCCCACTGGTGCATGAACCAGGGCTTTATAGAAATCAGGAAATCAGTTTTCTTGCCTGGAGGCCTTGAAGCATGAGCAAATGTGGAAATTTTTCCACTGGCATAGATGGTAAAATAGCTTGGCCCCGCGTGCTGTGGTGGGGTTAGTCAGGAGGAAACCTGGGTCCTTTACTCTTAGTCATCTATCTGTTAGATAATCTCTTCTTATTTGAGCAGTCAGGACTGTTATATCTAATTACATATACACTTAAAGATAGACACATTCTTCCAGAACACTGGATATTATTTATTGGAGAGGTTAGAAAATCAAACCTGTTGTTTATCTTAAGAACTGGATGCCTCCCAACTCCTTTCCCACTCCTTCTCCCTGATATTGTACTGTCATTACATTACTGCTTCTGTTTAATTATTCATAGCCCATATATAACACCACCACTTAGAGCAGGAATGCGAAACTACTGCACTCTATCCTCTGCTTTATGCAGTTTAGTCAGGTAAAGTACAAGTCACCCAAGCAGCATCTTTTGTTAGTAGCTAAAGGTGTTTATAATACGACGCTCACAGTGCTGTTGAAGAATGATAGCTGGAGTGAGTTTATGTGCAAGTCTCGATATAATTTAAAGCCTTGTGCTGCATGAAGAAGGGTAGCAGAGAGGATGGGATCTGGCAGCTTTTTCCATATTCCCTTTCTTATGGACCAGAATCGCTCCTAAGGAGCTGCTGACCTGGGAAGTATCAGCAGGCTTCCTTAATTGCGTGTTTATTTTGCTTTTTGCTTCCATTCTTTCAGCCTACAGACTATGCTGCAATGAGAAGACAAGAACTGAATAATTTAGGCCTGATGTGTGATACCACACAATAAAATGGCTTAACACAATACAGGTTTCCATATACTAACTTAGGTGTAGTGTCCTGTGTACGTAAAATATACAAAAGGTCTGAGCTGAGGGCTAAGAACAATTGGAAAACATTGAAACCACAGTAGAACTTTCCTAATCTCTGTATTTTTCCACTCTGTCCTGTGGAGCATCTGTAAATGGTATGGTTCAAGGCATCTCTGTTTCTGCTCAGAAAGATTTTGTCCTCTGCATTGTGCATTTTTATGAATTTGGTACCAGGTGAAGTATCACAGAATATCTCAACTTGGGAGGGGCCCATAAGGACCAAAGTCCAACTCCTTGCTCCTCAAAGGACTGTCTAAAGCCAAACCATGATCAGGAGCATCAGTCAGGTGCTCTTTGAACTCTGCCAGGTGAGATGCTCTGGTGACTGACCACGCTTTCAGTGAAGAACCTTTTCCTAATATCCAATCTAAACTTCCCCTGATGCAGCTTTGTGCAGTCGCCACCTATCTTCTAGAGGAACCAAGTGCTTGGGTACCATTTGGTATGAAAAGATGTCCTCTTTATATAACACTAGGGTGGCAATGAAGCCCTGATTAGTTCAATTTCAAATACTAGTGTATTTGTGCCATTTTTGTGCCATGTGTTGCAACAGTAGGAGATTATTACATGCCAAAAGATAGCATAGTTAAATTACATCAGTTATTTTAAAGTTGCTGTAAAATGTACCTTTATTTTTTTTTCCTGCAAACAATTTGTTTAAACATGGATAGCCTCTGTTAATAAAGCTGTACTGACATTTCTTAATATTGCAGATGTGGGAACGTGATAGGTGCATAAATGCACATAAAATGTTGTGGTCAAAGTTGAGTTTCCTTTCCAAAGGGTTTTTCACAAATATAGTATGCAAATATGAAAAGATTTGCTGAGACTGCATTCTGGGCATTTCTTTTCTTAAGTCATATAACCTCTTCTAGTATTCAGTTATCTGAATATCATTGACTATCTGGATATCTGAGATGCGCTAGGTCCAGATTGCAGACGGCATGTTAATTATTCGTGTTCCATCTGTTTAACTGATTTAAAAATTAGAAGTACTTGCACCCTAACACAGGTCACAAATCTTTACCAATACAATTAATGTTTCTAACCAATACAGAAGAGATAATGCAGCAGGTTAATGTGTTGTCCAGGCTGACTGACTTACAAAGTTGATTGAAAAATTAGTGACTTCAATAAGTAATTTTCTAGCATATGGTCCTTATGAGATACTGCTATGAACAGAATATAAAGGAATCCTGTAAAGAGGAGCTGAAATGAAGGGCAAGAATAACATGCTGTAAGTCACCAGCAAAGGAAAAACAGGCTTTGAGAATGGTGGTGAGCAAAGAGGAGAATGGGCAGCTGTGATGTTTTCTCTTTGATGTGCAGGATCTCCCTGCAGGTTTTCTGATGAGTTACAAGCTTGCCAAGTGCGGTGGCAAGGCAATGTCATGCTTTTCTGAGCCCTGTTTAGGAAGGGAATATCTCAGGCATATGGTGGAGCTGAAGCCTGGTTTTTCATCCTGCTATCTGAGCTAAAGGACACAACTTGTAATATTATGTGATATGTTGTACACTATATACTTGTGCCAAAAAGAGCCAAGAATACTTATTGAAGATAATGGGATATGACCCCTAAACTGCAGGCTCAGCAGCAGTTGCACTTACTTCACTGCATTACATTGTCAGTTTGATGCCAGGCTTCCAATCTTTGTGTGTATTAATACAAACAAATATATATATATAAAATTTGGGTTTTTTATTCTATAATCAAGTGTAAAGAAAGGCTTCCTATTTTCTTCTATGAGTAATGAAAATTATGAGGAGGTATATGTAATAAAGCCCTCCAAGGAACAGATACTTTCTGGTTTTAAATGCTTCACCTCAGAGAATCATGGCATTGTTTAGGTTGGAAAAGACCTTTAAGATTATAAAGTCTGAACACATCCCTAAGCACTGCATCCCTAAGCAGCACATCTACACAGCTTTTAAATACTCCCAGGGAGGATGACACAAACACTTCTCTGGGCAGCTTGTTCCCAGGGCTAGCATGACAACTTTCTTGGTGAAGAAATTTTTCCTAATATCCAATCTAAACCTGGTGCAACTTAAAGCCATTTCCTCTTGTCCTGGTGCATGTTACCTGGGAGAAGAGATCAACTCCTACCTCACTAAAACCTCATTTCAGGACAGCATTGACCCTGTTCTTGGTCTGGTAACTTGAGTTTTGAGTTTTGAAGGCATTTATGCCTTCTGGTTTTTTTACCAATCCAGAACTCTTTTTACAAGGTAATCAGGTGCTCTCAGAGTTGAGGACAGGTGGGCAGCAAATTGGGTCTAACATGATTAATGAAATTCTTTGGAATAACAGACACTGTGGAAGTATCCGAGTGAAATGTTGCTAAAGGTGTATTTTTTTAAACTTTAGGCTGGGCGATGCAGGTTGCAGCCTTTGTTTTTGTTCAGAGAAAGTGGGAAGAGGACAAGAATCACTTTGAAAAAATGCTGGATTATTTCTGCGACATTCGTGAACCACTGCAACTCCTCATCTTTCCAGAGGGAACTGATCTCACAGGTAGGCTGCATTTGTCATCTTCTCAGGGAATGTTCAACATGGAAATTCTTTGTTCTTTATGGAAAGAGTTTAAGAAGGTCCAAGGCAGGAGCAAGACTTGTTTCTCATGGGTAGTAGAAATGATAGTAAATGATCAAACGATGTGCTGATTCATGTGTGAGGCAAAAAGCAGTTCCACTGGAAGACTTTGCCAATCTTCCTGAAATAACTTAGGTTGAAAAGCATCTGCTTTGTATTGGTCAGTACTGAACATACACTGCATTAGCAAAAGCAGGTGTCAAGACCCTGAATTACTGTGACAAAATGATTTGTTGGCTATGAAAGAGTGATTGAAAAGGACTAATGGTTCTATTTGATTTCTTGCCTAATGTTTTAAGACGGCAACATGGAGATATTTGTTCCTTAGGCCATGTAAGCACTGTAAACAGTTTGTATCTGCCTCTATAAGGGAAATATCTCTGTAAAATGAGATTATCACAGGAGTAAATGTAATGAGTTTGACACTGTAGTATTAATTTTTAATCAAATATCTACCTTAATACAGGTATCTTATGGCATCATTAGGAAGCTGTTAATCAGTGTTGAACACAACTCAAGTGGCTATAAAAGCAAATGCTGTATGAATGTTCTGTGGTGGTTCATGCCTCCAGCATGATGCCTGATTTGATAAGCATTTTCTTTAAATAGCAAATCAATTGCAATTAAGCTTTTAACTTTTAGCTTATTTAAAAGATTTTTGCTATACTCTCCATTGCAGATATTCTCAAATCATATTTTATTGCAAAGCCATGTCAGTAAGTACTAGACATGGTATAAAAATAACTAGCATATGGTGCTATTTTTTCTTCTGTATTCCAAATATGCTTAAAATGGGTATGTATGTAGTATTCAGATGCTATCATGTTGTAGGGAATTGTCATCTCTTAATCAGCCTTCCTTAAAGAAGATAAATGCATTGAATGTTCTTGGACTGCTTCACATGATACCTCTTGTTGAATTGGTTATCTTGTATCTAAAGCTAGGAAGAAGGATGGAATTTTCTTCACTGGAAGAGTGGTGAGGCACTGGAGCAGGGTGCCCAGAGAAGCTGGGGATGCCCCATCCCTGGAAGTGTTCAAGGCCAGGCTGGATGGGGTTCTGAACAACCTGGTCTAGTGGAAGGTGTCCCTGCCTGTGGCAAAGAGTTGGAACGAGATGATTTTTAAAGTCCCTTCCAACCCAAACCATTTTATGGTTCTGTGAAATTATCTCACTTCAACTTTCTTTTTTTTTCTTTGAATTCATGAGGGACTGTCTCCTCCTAGCTCTAAATTATGAGGTACAATCTTTATTTTACTCATGGAGTCAGAAACACCTTCTTAGAGCACTCATGCTCTCTGAACAGGTGTTTCCATCTCAAGATATCTGAAAGAATTGGATTGTTTAGAATTTATTCCATAAATTATGTATGCCTTCTAATCTCTAGAGGAATCTAATATTCCTGAGAGACAACATATTTTTAAAGAATTGAGGAAGCTTTGTACTGCAGCTTTAAAAAATATTTGCCTGAGGACTGAGACAGCCGCAGTGTGTTAACGTTTGTGCTGCAGAGTTCAAAAGACAGTGGTGAGGATGCTCCCACCTGAATGTGAAGCTGCTTAAGGAAATATAGGTTTTTCTCTGTGCTGTAGTTACTGATATAAATGACTTAGGCTGAACTTGGGTATATGCTGTTGATACCATCCACTGAGAAACTCATGGGAACAAGTTTCTTTATTTAATTAATTTTAAAAAATCATCTAATTGAATTTTTGAACACAGGTTGTTGACAGATTTTTTTTTCCTTTGGTAATTCTGTTGTTCTGATTTACCTTCTTTATACCTGTGTAACATGTTCTCTTTAACTTCACAATGCTCAGTGAAGATGCACTAACTGTGCTGTTCTGCTGAGGCCACCACAGGTGGGTGTGAGCAGCCCAGGAGGAAGCAGAATGGTGGGAAGGATGGAGTGATGGGTAGGGAAGACAAAAGGGCACTGCTGTGTTGGCTTCTGACATGTTAAACTGTTCTGTGTTTACCACTCTTAAATTGCCATCAAGTATTGAATGCCACTCAGAAGTTACATTTGTGCATGAAAGGATAAATAGAGATGGACAGAACCCTGGGATTTTTTCTCTGGAAGTAAATAGCTCTCCCTCTTTGATTTTCTTCACAGGAAATATTGCTTAATATACATTTTAAAATACTGCAAGAGACAGGAAAAAATCCCTTGACTAGCTAGTCCTGACCAAGCAGTAAATTTATGTCATATAGAAATGGTAGAACATAATACATGTACCATTTTGAAGAAATTATTTTCAGAAAACTGTTGCATTATTGACATATTAGGACCTGTTGCAACTTAATGTTCCATCCTTTAGAATAAGAAATAAACTGTGTTTTTTTCTGAACAGGTGCTCAGAATTCTAGGGAACATTTTGCAAAAATAGGGGCAATGACTCTTGTTTTCTGAGCAAATAGCAAAACTGCTAATTACTTCTGAAAACAAAATTCCTCTGGTACTTAAAATGAAGAGTAACATTCTACGTCACTGAAGAGCAGAATTGCTGTGCAGCTGTGTGCTGCTGTTGTTTTTTTATCCTCTCAGTGGCCCTGTGACCATGATAGATTTGCCCCTCTTTTTAATATTTTCAGGTATTCGAGAATGAGATTTCAAAGAAATGTAAAATAAGACTGTATTTATATATGGGCTACTGCCTGACTTTAAGGTGGTGAAGTACTTTGCTAAGGAAGACGCTACATAAATAAATTTTAGAAATAGTAATGTCATGAACCCTGAACATTGTATTTGCAGACTGGATTGTATAGGGGCTGAGGTAATAATTATATAATTGTATACTTATTTCTGATAGGTTGGCCATCTTTTCACTCTGGAGTACTTGAAGGTTAAAGCTCAAAGGTATTTTATTGTAATTGCTTAAAAAGAAGCCCTCAGCAGGTAAACATGTGGCCAGACTTTCTGAAGCCCTGAAGAAAACAAAACAACCATGAATGAGTCTTATGCTTCTGGAAAGCTGGAATACAACCCACCATATTGCCTGTTCTTTTGTTTCTCTTGGTGTTCCTTACAAGATTGTTTGTAGCAATTCTTCAGAAAGCAATGACAGGAAAAAAAAAAAAAAAAAAAGTTGCTGTGTTGCTCTGTGCCTAGTAAAGCCTCATTTGCTCTGGATTTGTGTGTGCATCCCTGTACGTGGTTCTTTCTTCACGCCAGCTGCTCCTTTTCCGTGTGTTCCCTTCCATGTGATGTTTCCTCCACAAAGCTCTTGCTGCTGCCTGGGCAAGAGGCTGCCCCTGGCCCGTGCCTGTGTCACCCGGCAGACTCTGCATGCTGTGCTGAGAGCCCTGGCACACCAACAGCCATGGACCCTGCCCTGGATTCTCCCTTATTCACATCTCTACTCTCAGAAGCTTCCCTTTACCCAGTTTTTTCTAAAGCTTCTGCTGGGCTGGATTATCTTTGAATCTCTTGTCCCTGATAAACTTTGTTTGCAGGGGACAATAGCTTCAAAAGTTAAGGGGAACAAACAGGTGGACAGAGTGTGATTGCACAGAGCTTTTTTCCTTGGGGAACAACTAAAAATCAAGTAGGAAAGCTTGCTGGAGGTCAGATTTTGGCAGGAATGATGTGATGTGGATGACAGAAGGTAGCAATGAACTGCAGTTGGATTTTTAACTTTTCTAGTAAATGTGATATGGTTTGGAAGTATAAAGAAAATATTGATAAGAAGCACTAGTAGGGGTTGCTGTAACATGGAATAGGTTGAAAGTAGCACAAGTAGGAAAAATTGCTTCATTTTTTTCTCAAAATATTAACTGTGAGCCAAGGAAGCTTTATCATTTCTATGCAAATCTCTAATTGATATATGAGGATTTTATTTATTTATTTAATATGAGAGACTTTTGGAGTATTAATTTATTCTTTCACTGTTTGGCACTAATATAACTTGAGAGTACCTAAAGTCATAAAAGAACATGCATGTTTTTATCAGCGTGCTTTTATCACGAGTGAAATTAAAGGAAAAGGTAGTGCTTAATATCAAATTTCAGCTCACAAACTAAAAATATTATTTTACTAAAAAATTAAATTAATTCATTTTATGCATAGCTTTTCAGGAGCAAAAGCAATTTAACTTCTTTAAAATCTGTAACTCAAAAATCAAGGAAATGGGTTAGCATCATTTTTTCCTTCAGCTTCTTCAAATGAAATTTTGAAGTGTGATGCTTCTAGAAAGTGCTGACTTTGTGCTTTTCCAGTAATTTTAGTATGAGGCAAATGGGACTTGGAGAAAAATGGGAAAAAATGTAATCAAATTATTTACCAGAGGTAGCACAGGACCACAAAATAATGAGTTTTAGGCAGAATCCTTAAATTCTTGTATTTTTGTATAGTTTGATAGTTGCTCTACAGAAGTGTCTAAAGACTCAAATAAACTGGGTGGTTGTACCTGTCATCACCCCGAAGAACATGCTCTGAGAGGCTGCATGCATTAGCTGAAGGAAATGGGGGAGGAGAGGCAAGTTGGTGCGAGATCTGAGGAGACAGAGCATGAAGGACCTCTGGAAATGTCTTTCATCTCCCTCAACTGATAAACTGGCAGCTTTCCATAAAAATAACTTTTTCTTCTTATTCTTTAACAGCAAATAGAACCAGTGGGTTAAAATACTCCTAATAGGTGTGATGAGCAAAAAGTTGGGGAGTAAATTTATTTTCACCTAAATACAGTGTAAGAAAGAAAATGCTTGTTCCTAGAAGGCAACACTTGTTCAACTTTTCAGAGGGTTTGGTGATAGGGGACATTACCTGTAGCCAACCAAATGATGTGAGTGGCCTTTTGAGACTGAGGCGAACCAAGTGCATTTCCAGGCCCTTTTTCAAGAGCTTCTTGATGCTATTTGTATTGGTAGTTTAGAAGAAAAGAATATATGTTTCCTCTTTTTAAGGAAGTTGTTAGGTATCTTTCACATTTTTTTATTATTCCACCTAAGACTGTTATAAAGCAGCCTGTGGAACAGTAAGACATCTGGATAAGTTTTGCAGCACTGACAGTGTAGCCTGGTCTATTGATTAAGGGATTTTAAAGAGGCATTTGTTGTGTGAATTCCCTCAAGTTGCAGAGGATATAAAAATGGGTTTCTGATTTCTTGGATCGGTTTTCTAACCTCAAGGTTTCACAGAATGGGGAGCATCTCTTGTTCTGCCTTTTGTTGGCTCTGGTTCTGAGCACAGCGGATTTGCTCTGAATCTCCCCCCCAGAAGTCTGGGCACTGGTGTCTGGCACAAGGATCCCAAACAACAGTGGGCACCAAGGTCCTTACGTTGGATGAGATGGCAGTCAGAGCATTTAGTCATGAGTAATAAAAGAGCAAGCAACTGGTTTCTTTCCAATGCCAAGATTGGAGGAGGAGGAAGGGCATCATTCCTACATTTTTTGTAGACTGGAGGGTTATCCTACTCTTGCTTTCAGTATATCATCAGAGCACATTGACCTTCCTGACTTGCTGTAATAAATAATATTTAATGCACAAAGACCTGTGGCTTTATAGTTGTTAGGAAGGGGAGAGGGAGATGATTTTTCCAGATGACAATGATCGTTGTATTAGCTGGGAGCATTATTCTAGTTGTAAAATCCCATTACACTAGGGTCATGCAAAAGGGGAGGGGAACAGTCTCTGTTATATAAAACTTACAGTCCAGAGGCAAGACAGGCATACAAATGTCAGGAAATAGCTGAATGCTGTTGGCCAGTGTGCTGATGTCCAGCTGTTCACACATTTCAGAAAGGCAGTGTAGTAAAGGGAAGTTTGGAAGATGTTTTGCAGATGTTTACAATGAGTTCTTTCCAAGTACTAAGGGGAAGTTTGAAGATTATTACTTCAAGGCAGTGGGCACTGGAGGTCCCAGATTTTTCTTGCAGCATCAATTAGGTTTTACTCAGAGAACATAAGTGCCCTTTCACTCCTTGGTTATCCTTTGGTGCAAGTAGGAGTGTTTTGCAAACACCAAGGAATTCATTTTCATGCTCCCTCTGAAGTAAAGTGCTAGTGAGCAGACACACAGAGATAGTTTTTCTGAGTGCTCATTAACTGTGTGCAGTTTGAGATGCTTAAAACTTAGAATTTTTTTTTCAGACTGTTTAACATTATGTATATTTATATGGCACTTGTGTCTCAAAGCTCTGATTGGCTTGATTTGCGGATTGCAAATTTTCTGAAGTGAAACCCAAACCTGGATATGCAGAAAATGAAGAAGATGATACTTCTGTTCTTTGGAAACAACAATACATTACCTTAAGAACTTTTGTGATAAATTAATTTAAAACATTTTACTTGCTTCATCCCAGAATCTGGAAAGGAACTCTTGCTTTGGGTATTTTTTATAAGAATACACTTGGTCATCAATGTAATTTCTTAGAAAATAGTTTTAGTTCTTGAGCTAATACTGGTGCATCTAAGAGGTAGAACCTGGGTTTTTTTGAGAAGCATTTAATAATTACCAGATTACTGTTGCCTCTTCAGGTATTCCAAGTCTGGCTCATAGTTCACTTTGCAAGTTTTGCCATTGCAGTGGGCGTCTGCAAGGCAAGTCCCTCTTTGCTGATTCAGAATAGTCATTTGCAGTATTGAATGGAGTAGTAGTTGAGCAGACAAAAACAGATACTCTGACCATGTGGTTAAAGACATAATGTAAATGTCCAAGGGAAGATAAATTTAAGTTACATAGCCAAGTGTAATTTTAGTATTTCACACATTCTGTAATTTTAGCAATGTTTTTCGAAGTTGTAATATTTTTCAAGTATTTGTACGTTTTGGCAATTTGGCAAGAATTAAATCTTTGGATCTTCTTTGCTGAATCACTTGCTTGGCTACTGTGCAACAGCTTTCCTTTCCAACAGATCACATGGTCAGGAAGTCTGTGCAGTGAAGCCGAAGGCTTGCACGTATGAAAAGCAGCACTCTTAGGCATGGAAACAGTAGGTCACAGGGAAAAAATATTTAGTATGGTGCTACGGTATAGCATTTATTAATTGGCAGACAAACCTTTAGGAGGGGTACCAGCATTTTTGATAAAGAAAGAGGTCATATAATTTAGGGAAAAAAGAAAGGTGGGAGAATGTTGCATTACAGCAAAAAGGAAATCTCTGACTGCTGTTGATTTGTTCACTTGTGCTATTGTGCCTTTACAGGAAAAAATTATGAGGCTTGTAAAAGGAAGGATTTCTCTCTAAGTATCACTTCTGTTAAATGATTAAACAGCGATATGTTTTCCATTACTTTATCTCCCATCTCTGTCAAGCTTAACTGTGGACCCTTAAAAAAGGGGGTTTTCTGCCTTTTTTTTTTTTTTTTAATAGATTACTTAAGCAGTGATTTTTTTCCATACATCTGTTGCTGGGATTTTGTCTTTTAAGCGCCTGTAAAACTTCATAAATATGAGTTATTAAATAAGTTATTTGATCAAATTGATTTTTGCCACGTTGCCAAGGGAACACTGCATATGTCCATTGCCTTTTGGCCCCAGGGGAGGCACAGCAAGACTCACAGTAAAGAACTGAGTGTGGCCAGCAAAGTCCACTTGACTGTTGCTTAGAAGAGCCTCGTGCACATCACAGGAGAACAAGCTGCTTCCTCTCCACCTGTCTCCAGAAGTTTTTGCTTTGGTGTCCATGTCTTCCTTGCTTAGTGGTCTCTCTTAGCAACAGCCCTGGAAAGCCTTTGGTTTTCTCATGAGAGATTTTTGATTACCAGAGGTTTGAAACACGTTTGCCATGGGGTTTAGCCACGGTGCTTTTCAGCTGCCTTGCAGGTACTCTGTGTACAGTGGCAGGCATGGGTTGTGACACTGAGGTGCTTGGTCAAAAAGCTAAAATGGGGTAGGTATGTGGAGCATAGGTTGATGAATAAAATGTGGCGAGTTCATAATGAAGATGTACAATACCATTTTAAGGTATTAGATTAACTGCTCTCCTCTTTTTAATGTTTTCTTTCTGAAATAAGTTTAATGTGGTTAAACACTGACTTCAAGGTATTTCTGTTCATAATATCATATCTACATTACTGAATGTTGTCCCTTTGAGTTGAAAAAAACCCCAAAACACAATTGAGCCAATTAATATATTTTAGTGCAGAATGGGTATTGAAGTGTACAGAGAACTATTAACAGACTATTAATTTATAGATTTCAGATTGCATTTGATAAGTATGAAAGATTTGCTGATGATTTGCTAAAATTAAATGAGAGGGTAAAAAGGCTTTTCTTGCAATCCACGTGGCTCTTCCTCATACCATGGTATGGCCAACTGAACGTACACTTGTGTCTGCCTCCACATCCGTACTGTGTGAGCTGCTGTTGTACCATTCCTGTCGTGTAATCATTCCATTTCATCCATGGTCTGCTTGCACAGTAACACAAAGTGGTGCTTCTCCTTTTCTCCTCAGCCAATACCAAAGCCCGCAGTCATGAATTTGCTGAGAAGAACGGACTTAGAAAATACAAGTACGTCTTACACCCGCGAACGACCGGATTCACCTTTGTGGTTGAGCGTCTAAGGGAAGGTAATCCTGCTTTGTCCTTGTTTTTCCTTTAAAATGATTGTAACGTGGAGAGATCTGAGAGAGTTGATAACAGACACTGATATCATCAGGAGGTATGCAGTGAATGAAAGCAACTTTTGTGTTGTTTTGTTTTAAATATTTTAGCTTGTCTAGTGGTCTTACCTCAGAAAACTAGTGGAAAAAATCCCAAGGAAGTTCAGCCTGTACCATCCTCACCCAAGTGGATGGTTGACACCGAACACACAGGCATGTATGTCACTCCCCTCTCTGAAAAGGCTTCTGGGTTTAAGTTTGAGAGCTGGGTAAACAAATTGTTATGTTAAATAGACAAGGGGAATGCACAGCAGCATGGAAATGCAGCAAGTCAACTGCCCAGTGCTGCCAGATGTTTTGGGTGATGGCGACTCGGAGAAGTTGTGTGAAATAAAAATTGTGCTGCTTGGCAGAATGGTGGGCAAGAGAATGTGTGATACTTGCTTTTTATCCAGAAATGGTTTTCCATCCCACTATTAATCTAGGGGTCAGGGTTGAGTCCCTTTTATCAGAAGAACAGAGTATGAAGATGTGATTGTTACACTGAGATGTCTGGGAGTTGTTTTGGGAATGGGCGTTTTGATGAGGTTTGAGGCCATCAGGATGTAACCTTTAAATTGTATAGATGTGGCAGCAATTCGGGTACAGATGGGTGAATATTTGCTGGATATATGGTTGAAGAAAATAAATATGTACAGTAGATATGAAGTGACTTTTTTATATGCTGGTTCTTCAGGGAAAAGCAATTCTAGATCTTTAACACATGCTGGTTATTTTGACTGCCAAAAGAAGAAGTTTGAGATTATTAAAAAGAATAGGGGCCTGCTGGTAGTTTTTTTTTTTACTAGCTGGAATCTTTGCTTGGATTTTCAAAGCAGACCTGGCTTGCATTTTACCTGCTTCCTCCTAAGCAGATACCCTAAAATTACTGCAAGCACTTCAGAATTTTGTCCAGCTGGACAATCCTGTGTATCTATTCGACCCTATTAGTATTGCACATTCAGAGCTGGACACCTTAGATTTCCACCTCTCTTGAATGTTTACTGCTCAATTTGCTGTAGTAAAAAAATGTGCCACATACACAATTTCAAAAGCTTGCTTTACTTAAAACTTCACAGCATTAAGTTAACCTAGTGCATAACGGTATTTCAAACGTGGAATAAATTTTTGGTTAAAGAAATGTTTTCCACTCGAAATATTAATAACTTTAAAAAATGTCTGTATTTGCTGCAGGAACAAGCTTTGTGGTTTACAGTAATTTTCTAATTTTATACAAACGCTTTTCTCTTCCATTGCTCTATGAGCAATCTTTGCAAATTAGGCTGTTGGGTTATAAAAAGGAAAATATTTGAGGCTGATTAACTGATTTTATGCAGTAGAAAGCTGGGGAAAAAACAATAACAGTCCAGCCTTTGAAGTGGTTTTACATCTCCTTTTTATTTAAGGCAGGCAAATGTTGTGTGAAATATTAATGTCCCTTTCGTATTGAATTTACTGGATATTGGGTACTTTGATAGGCATCATAAGCTATATATATTATTACTGCATGCTATTATGTAGTAAATTATGTGTGAGAAGGTAGTTCAAGTAGCATTTTAAAGTACTTGGTTATTACTTGTTAATTTAAGAATTGTTTTTCAACTGCTTCCAAGTGTGCAAAATGGGGACCGTTTGTGTTGAAGAGTTTTGGGTTTTTTTATATATATATACAACCCAACTGTATTTGCTGGACTTTAAAATACTTCAGTATATTATATAGGTATGCAAATCTCTATCTATCTCTATCTTTTCATTTGTACAATATAGATATCAAGGTTGATATTCAGATGCAGATGGCCCAGTTGGTACCTGGTGTTATTGTGCAACTCTGGTTTGAGTTATAACTTAAACTGATAGAATGCCTTTTTTACAATCTTAATTTCTGATACTAGCAGTAATAAATAAAAACCAGGACTGTCAAGGGGTATACGGTTAACCTGAGTCCCTATTTCTGAACTGTCTTCATGCTACAATCATAATAACAGATTTATTTTCTTTTTTTACTCCTCATAACTGCAGACACAAAGCAGTGTGTGTGTGACTTTAAAATGCAGGAGGGAGTGGTGGAGATTTTAATATCATGTTTACGTCTGTGAAAGTATTTTTGTGCATAGATGACAACCTTATTGCCCTATAGCTCTCTTGTGAATACATTTTGGCTCGTGGCTGTTTTCCATTCCTGACACTCAAGTGTCTTTTCTTCAGGCCTGAGTACATTATTTTGCTCCAAAAATAGGTTGATAAAAAGAGGGGAAAAATATCATTAGAACTTTAACTGCTTTTCATATGTTGAAGAAACTAATTTAATTTGGCAAGAAGCCTGATTAATATGCATCACAAGCTGTAGCATGAAAGAATTACCTGTTATTATATAAAAATAACTATTAGTGACCCTTTTAAATAGGAAGTGAAGAATCAGGTGAAAATAACCGTCAATAAAATTTCGCTTTTATCTACATAAAAGAGTTTATTCCTGGAGGAATCACTGTCTGTACCCTACAGGCATAAACCAAACAGTGATTTGTTTTTTGCTTTCCATAGGTGGCAAAAAGCACTCAAACTCCTGTGGCTGCCTTCTCCCTCTTATATGATCATTATTTCAACTACTTGGTCTCTTTGCCCCATAGATGCTGCTATGATGGTTACTAAGTCACTGCTGAGATTATGAGAGCTAAGAAAAAAAGATCTATATGACATCCACCAAAAAGCAATAAAAGTTGTTTAGGTAATACATGTCCTTGGCTTTTGAGTCATATCTTTTCTTTGCCCATTCTGCCCATTCTTGGCCCAAGTGGTAGCTCTTCCCCCTTAAGCTGACTCTTCTAAACAGAAACCCGCGTAGAAGCTGTTTTTTCCTTTCATTATGCTCAGGTGCCAAAACAGTGAAAATATTATTTTATTTTTAAATGATCACATTACTTTCTCATTCATAGAAACCATAGAATCGCCCAAGAGTAAGCACAGACTACGAACATGCTTTAGATATATAATTAATAATATATATACTCAGGAGAATAAGGACTACAGCTGTTGCTAGTTTTCAAGCAAGAGATACCTGGTTGGTTGACTATTGATGGACAGCTAGAGAAATAAAATAGGTGATTTGCTTCTTTCTAATTCTGTTCACTTGATCAAGTGAATCATTTGTCTTGTCTGAGCTGTAAGGAATCCTGATTTCAATTAGCACCTGATAAAAAACTACTAGAGAATTTTGCTGTATTTTTGGGGGGAACAAAGATGAGCGTTTTTTGCAAGACAGAGTAAGAACATGTGAGTGAGCAACAGAAAGTGAATTTCAGGCTCCAAAATGAGGATTGGTCATTACTTTTTGTAATTCATCCCTTTCTTTAACCATCTCCTAAAATCATATTTAATCATTTTTTTTTTAAGCCTGAAATTTGGAGTAGATGTTATGTATGGAGTAATTTTTGGCAGAACTTGGGTTAAGGTAGTTCATCTCCTTTTATGAAATATGGGACTTGGAAAAGGTATGAAATGTGAAGGAATTTAAATAAGACACATAAAATCATGCCTTTAACAAAGTTAATTGAAAACATTTGTGGTTTATATAATGTTCTTGAAGATCCAGTTTGTGAGATCCTTCTGTAAGAGGTCAGGAGGTTACTCAGAAATGACGTATAGGTTTTCAGACCTGTTTGTATTTTATAAAGTTTTTTTCTGAAGTGTCAAATGACATTGAAAGTTCAGCTGACTTGAATGCTCAGTTTCAAAGTGATGGAAAATAATTCTGGTTTGATTTGATTCAATATTGTCTGGATTCATTGAATTACATATATTATCTTGGCATAATATCTGTAATTGTAGCCAAATAGTCTGTCAAGAGAAAATAGCTGTTTACGAATGTTTTCTTAAAATTGCTTCATGGCTTTTAAGCATTTTCTCAGGACTAAATAAACAGTAAGTGTTAAGACAGAGCTAATGCTTTAAAGCATCATTAGAAGATTATTCATGCTTTTGTAGAGAATCATTTCTGCCAACATTAAATTTAAAATGACCTCTTTTTGACACTTCCTCTATAGCCATCAACAGTCTTTAATAGCTGGATACATTGGACTGGATGTTCCCATTATGGAATTTATATTTTACTGGTTGTATAGTATAATGGCTAGTCAAAATTAATTGTCTTATTATATTATATAGTATTTCAGCTTTGAATTTATTTCTGATTCATAATTAGCCAACTGAAAAAAATATTGCTGATAACATCTGCCAACTGCAGCATCCCAAAATAAACAAAGATACAAATTTAACATGCTTGCCTTCATTGCAAATCCTTAATGATGGAAAGAGACTGTGATTCTCATCCTTTTTCCATGATTGGTTCAGACTTGATAGTTTTGCCCTAAAATTAAAGTTTATGCACACACAGTTGAAACTAGTCTCTATCTTCTAATGTTCATACCTGGGCTTTACAGTTGCTTCAGTAATTACATGCAGGTATTCCAACCTGATTCATTGCTAGGGCAGGAAAGTTTTCTTTAGGTGTTCAGTCCTGGTTATCTCTATATAAAACTATGTAAATGTTTTAATCCTGGGATGTTTAGTGACTATTACGTAGATTCAGTAGTAGTGTAGATTCAGATTTTCTGGGAATTAGAGTATCCAGATATGTGTATTTATGTACTGAACTCTTCATGGCATTTATTTGGATTCTGGTGCAATTTGCTTACATGGCACTTTTGAGCAAATAATGTAGGGAGACAGTTTGTGATTTGCAGATCAATGTAGAAGGCAGTCAATACAGTTCTGAAAGCTGACACATGGTTTGTCTCCCCTTTGCTGAGGTGTGAAGTAGCCATGATTTGGCAGCAGGTCTTTGTGAGCAGTGCCTGGACATCCTTGCTGTGCACCAGGAATATTTATTAATTAAACCCTTCAGCTTGAAGGAGCCAGAGTTGATGAGCTCCCAGAGCTTTTTTCTTACTCCGACTTTGAAAGAGAGGCAGGAGGTTGCTTGTATGAGTTGATGAAACGTCAGTGAGAAATGCTGCCAGGAGACCGCCAAGGGCTTGTCTTCTGGTGCTGATGACACTTATGTGCAAAGCACCATACAGCTTACAAGACAGGTGCCATTTGTTCTTTCAAACATAAATCAAAGTAATACCAATTTCTATGTGTGTTACATTTTTTAAGGTGAAAATTGATGCAAGTGTGAAAATCAGGTCTATTCATTGACTGAAATGTTCAGGCTATGGTAAGTGGGATGTATGAATGAATAAATGTACATGTTAAATAAACTGCTTTTTATTTTGATTACATAATTTCTTTCTTCTTCACATATATATTGGGTGAGGCATGTGGGTCTCGATCACAGACCGACGGGGTCTCTGCTGAATTACCTGCAGAGGTTTTATGTGCTCAAACAGAACTATAGCAGGACTGCAGCAGTTTCCAGGCTCGTGCATAATTTGTCTTGTGTGTAACAAAGGTACAGGACATAGAAAGGCCCCACATCAAATGACAGAAAAGGTTAGATTTGTTGTTTCAATGAAATTTTGCCTCCCTCTTTGTGACTGAACAGATTTCTGACTCTTAGAATTGTATGTTGGGCCACTGCCAAAATTTCTGTGGGTTTTGGAGAGGCCAGAGCTTGCACACTGACCAGCACTGCCATCTCTCAGAGCAGCTCTTGCCTGTTTGTGCTGGTTGCTCGTTGTGTAAACTAAAACCAGTCTGTTTTTGAAATAGGAAAACATAAGTGTCCACATCAGCCTTAGCTTTGGGTCCTCAATCAACTAATTTCACCCGTATGTCCCTCGGATCTGCAGAGATTAAACAGCAGCTCTAAACCATCATTCCTTAATGCAAGGAAATTCTTTCTTCACTATTTCTTTTTCCTCTGTGCATGTGTTCCTCGCAGAGTCATGTTACTAAGTAGACTGATCCTCTGAAATTACTGAGCTATTGTGAAAGAGCTTTGAGCAAGTTTTTAGCTGAAAATGCAGTATTAGAGCTTCACTGACTGTTGTAATTGATCTTCTGCTTTTATGAGAATGGGATCCTGTGCATTAAATAGCATAGCCTTTGATACAGAAATATCAGTATGTAAATTGAAGCTTGCATGCTTTTTATGCCTTTTGTGTGTCAGTAAAAAATTTCATAACATTAGTTATTAAAAAAAAAAGCAGAGACCTTGTTCAAAAGCATGCTTTTATCACTGGGCATGTCTGTGAAATTCAGCAAAGCAGAAAATCGGATGCAGGCTGTTGTGCTTTATTGCAAACGCTGACAGTTGTCTCTGTACTCTGGAACATGGGAAAGGGCAGCTCGACTTTTTCCAGAATCATGTTAACCGCTGATGATTACCATGTCTTGCAGACATCTGCGTGTGTTGGCTGTGATGTACTTCTCAGAATGAGCGCCAGCTTTCTGTGAGATATTTTCTGGCCTTTGGTACACATTGAAGTTTCTGTGTCTCTTGTTTCACATCTTACTGGAGCAACATTCTACACTGCTCACCCCACCTCTGTGGAAAACAGTCCATTGTTTAAGTCCTCCTGGGAAAGATTTGCGTTTTTCTAACCACTCTTTTCTGTCAGCCCCCATCCTTTCCTCTTTCTACCCCCCACTGCTATTGAGAAGGCAACACAGCCTTTCACTGGTGGGTTTATGGTGTAAGAGTCACTGCCCATTTAATGTTTGCAGGGTGATGTGCAGCTGTTTTCTGCCACCACACATCTGTGATATTCATGAGAAATATTTCAGGTTTTACGTTCTCAAGCCCATCAAGGTCCACCTACCGCAGTAATTCCCTTGCAGTCTCTCACGTGTGAGTCACAGCTTGTGACAAGCAGATACACCATGCAGTTGATCATTTTCCATTCACCTCCTCACAGGTTATTAATAGTTGCAGTGGTAACTGTACAAAAAAGTTACCATTTGCCAGCAGTTACCCCACAGTGGTATTAGAGCTTTCCACTGTTTTCCCTTGACTCAGAATACACAGTATCTGTGGTAACGATGTGGTAATGTTTGGCGAGTGTGGACTTTTTTAATTGCTTCAGCTGGAGGCCTGGAACGATGTTAGCTCATCAGATTGCATATGTAAAAACAAAGCGTGGCCACAGATGAGTTCAGGAAAAATGATTTTTCAGGAAAAACTAGAATTATTTTTTTTTAAATTATGAAAATGTTTCTGCCCTTTGATTTTAATCTAATGTTTATCTCCTCTTGAAAATATTTTTGAGAAAGGTTTTTCTAGTAGTTAATGTGCTTTGACTAGGTGATGGACCGGGAGTGTGAGTAATAAGGTATATCTCCTGGTCTAGGCTGGGTCAGTATCTCTCTGGGTGTGTGTTTTGAAAGGTCAGTCATGAATTTGAGTTTTAAATACTGAGCTTTATGGGTTTTTTTTAAGGACTTACTACAGAAAATAGGTGAACCTGAGGTAAAGTACAAGTTCATTAATTGCTGCTCATTCTTGTTAGCTAATGATCCAAGAATTTGCAGGTGATGTTGGTTGGATTGGTAGCATATTTAGTTATTGCTGAAGTTGAAATTAATTCTTATAAACAGAGGAATAGTATTGGCATCAATTTGTTTCACATGCTATTACCAGATGCTTTACACAGCTTACCCGTTTCTCAGCTCTATTTATTAGTAAGGCAGATAATTGCTTCAAGCAGTCTTGAGTAGAGAGGGACCTAGCATACTTTTTCCATAATCTCTTGTTCTTTTTTTTTTTTTTTTAACTGCTTTAGTTTCCGTTAGGAGATGATATTTCCTGATGTGTTTTATTAGAAAAATAGCAGCATCTACAGGCTGAATAGACTAATCCCAAATCAAGACTCCTATTGTACAGGAGATTCTCAGGCATATTTTTTGGATTCTCCACTCTTCCACTTTTTGCAGATGCTAGCTGTTTTTATTTCCAGCTGCATTAAGGTTGCTGCAAATGTGTTTTGTGTATTCTTGATAACCACTTTTTGGTATGAGTAATTACTGGCAGGGGAGAAGGTCCATGGAGTATCATTTCAGTTACTGGAAATGTTGGAATCCTCAAACTGTTGAGATATACCCTCCAAATCTGTAAGAAAGTAATAAAACTTTCAATCTCATCTACTTGCAAAATATGCTGCTTATGTATCATTAAACCTTAAGTAGTATGTTTCTTTCATTCCTTTCTGCTGTTGCAGCTTCAGCTCTCCTTCCCTTTGCCCTCCTCCCAGTCCCCTGCCACTATTCTCAGGATATAAAAAATGAGCCCTGTATCAGACTTTTCCGAGCTGACTCAGATCCCTGAGTTTAGCAATCATTTGCAAGGCTCTGCTCCAGAGATGTTGCGAGCAGTGCCACAGCCATGAATCCTGGATGTTGCTATGGGACTGATGCTGAAAAACGAAAAACATCAGAGGGCAGAGGAGCTTGGGAAAAATTGTAGTAGAGCATAAATGCTTTTTAAAATAGATTTTTATCAAAACATAAACTTCAGCATAAATTCAACTCTACACCTCATTCATCACTTTATATGTAATCTGAAAAATTCCTATCTTTGGGACTTATTTTGTCAACCTTTTTCTGAACTGCAGGATTTTGAAGGGCAGGAAATAAGGTCTTGGCTCTCTATGTTCTCAGTAAATGCTGGTGGGATGTAGGAAGGGGTTCCCTTTACTGCCTATGTGCCATGCCAGTAATTTGAAGTGCAACATGCATTTAGTGTTGTAATTAAGTATATTACAGCTGTAGGGTTTGAATATATTTTCCCATAAATTCATTTATTTGTAGAATGGTGACCAGTTAACAGCTGGAGAACTCTTTAATATACATTCAAGTCAGTAATCTTTCTCTCCATTTCATACCATTAAAAACAAATAATATCTTAAAATAAAGCATCTCTGAAATGCCTATCGCCTATATTTAGACTTATGCAAAACTGTCATTTTGTTTGCAAAATAGTCATTGTTGCCCTTGCAGTCTAACAATAAAAAATAAATGCTCTTGATGATTATAAAATAATTCCAGAAGCGTGGACCTGAGCAGGGCTTCTCCTGATCACCAGTCCTTGACTGCACTGCTCTGAAAGGAGCCAGCCTGACCTGATGGATTCTGGCATGGCAGATAGTAAGGACATCTATTAGGAGAAAAAAAGAGCATGCACAATAAATAAAAAGAAGAGAGGCATTTTCAAAATGCTTCAGAGAGTTTGGAATTTGTGAGCAATGGCACGTTTGCGTTGCCTGGAAGTTGCTATGGGTACTGGCGTTTAAAAGCCAAACACAGAGGGCAGACCTTAGGGACATTAGTCCCATTTAAGATCCTATAAGAATTAGTGTTCTTTTAAATTTGCATGGATGCTTTTGAAAAATCATCCCTCAAAAGGATTCTTTGTCTAAGTGCTCTGCAGGTTCACTTTGTCAGCAGCACCATTGTGATTTAACCAGTTGACTTCTGCCTTCACTTATCCAAAAAGCATTCCTACCACAGACCTGAAAGCTCCCTGCCATCCTTTATCAGCCCTTTGCATGCCTGCTCTTGTAGCTTGTATCAGAGAATTAAATGAAACATATGCTCAGCAGCTCTGTGGCTCCTTCTTTCCTCCCCGTTGTTCACAGCCCTGTCTGTGAGGCCTGTGTCTTTTTGAGGCAGGTGTTTTGTTTTGGTGTGTCTGAAACACCCATCTCACTGGTGTATAAGTTTTGTTGAAATAGGTAGCAGTTAAGCCACAGATGTCTCAAACAGTGCACTCTGCATGCCCACAGCATTGCAAATATTTAATAAACCTGTTAATAATACATTCCAAACCATAGAGGCTGTGGAGATTCATCAGGGTTTATGCTACCTGTGGTGCTGACAAATTCAGTTGACATTACACACTGAGACACACACATAAGCATGCACTCAGTGTTCAAATATATACATAATTTCTGATTTATAATAGCAGTGTTGTGCATTAGGATAGAATATTTTCAAAGGATTATTCTCCTCCTTGAAGGGATAAGTTCTCTTGACTTTCAGTCTTGTGCCTTCCTGTGTTCAGGCACATGTAATCAACCAGCAGCATATTCTTCTTCATATCTTCTTGTTTGAACAGAAGACATGTCCACAGTAGTGGACACCACAGAATTCATTAAAACTGAACAGCCAAAATGTTGATAGAATATAATGTGCCTGTGACTTAAATGGGGATTTTTCCTGTAAGGTGTGGTATATTGTGTACATACAGAACTGTGTGTATGTATATAGAGGAGTTTTGGTGGCTGGTTTCCATCTTTCTTGGCAAACTGTCTACGATGAGGATCATATGGTAAAAATCCCATTAACACAATTACAGAAAACAAATCTTACTTGGCTTTTGTGAATTTATGCATAGGAATATATACTCCATGATTTTTTACAAGCAAAATGGGTTTACTTTGCCACTCCCTCTCAGCTGACTGAAAGCACCGTGGGCAGACCAGGCCTGCTTTACACCCAAACTGAAGAGATTGTTGTTCAGAATGAGTTTCACTGGCCTCTTGCTGGAGGCCCATTGCTGCCTCTGAGCTGGGTGAGGGGAGGAACTCAATTGTGGGTACACATTGCTTGGAAACTGTTCAAGCATCTGCTATCAGGCTGCCCTGTCCTGATCTACAAGTGAAACAGCCTCATATAGGGCACTGCTTCTTTTCAAAGTAACACAGGAGGAAAGTGTCAAGCATTTAGATTGCGTAACTAAATACTGAGAAGTGGGAATTTCAGAAAGGGAGATTGAATGCAGCCCTCTGGTGGTGTTCACTTTGGAACAAGAAAGCAAACGTGTTTTGCCAGCTTGGTATTTTCTTTGCTTAGAATGGCAAGCTTCTAACCATGTATTTCATGCTTTTTCATTTCAAACGACAGTAAGAAACAGTCAGAATGGAGAGCTTTTGCTGGCAGAGCTTTGAAGTTGATCTGCTGTGTGAGAAGCTGTGGAAGAGTAAAGCAAATTCCATAATCTCTAATGTTCACTGGAAGAGCCCAAGAGCTGTGAACCTGAGGAAATGCAGTTTTTTCCTAGGAGAAAGGTGGAATTCAGGAGTTTCTGGTTGTAACTCCAGAAATGTTGCCTTCATTTTCAAATATTCTGTAGTAACTCTTCTACAGGTGTTATTTCAGCATTGTTTTCTCAAAATATTTTGCTATCTAGAAACCCATTCCTAAGATATTTTCATTATTTTAGTAGAAGAGTTGTGGCAAATATGAAAGAATGGAAGTAGTGGAGATAGATGAAGAAATTAGAGGATTGAAGATTCCTACTTTCATAGCAGCACATACGTCCACATCTTGTCAATACAATAATGGGATTTATGTCCATGAGTAATTCAGACTACACTTTGGGAAACAGTCTGTCAAAGAGATACTTGCACATGGTTACATAATAGGCATCTAGCTCTCAGATTTTGTCTTCTTAAAAAAAAAAAAAAAAAAGGACAAATCTCCCCAAAACAAGCAAAGAAATAAAAGACAACACAAAAGTTTTTCTAATTTTAAAGTGATATATTTCTTTGTTAACTTTCATTACAAAATTTTACTTCTGCTTTATGGAGCAGAAATGTCACGTTGCTTTTTCTTCCCTGGAATTTGCTATGTATACCTGATGTGGAAAAAAATCAAGAACTATCTTGAAAAGGAGCAGCAGCATAGTTTTAATCCCAGAAGTATGACAGCTCACAATAATTGTTCTCTGAAAAGTATTAAACACACTAAGAAACCAATTATAAATGAATAGGAACATGAACAGTATGCTGGTCAGGCTTTTGTCACAAAATAAACAAAGACTGTTGAGACCTGCATGTAAAATATATTTTGTCTGCTACTTTGCACACACTGTAGCTAAAATGGAAAATTCTGTAGAGCCGAATGATAGCACTAAGTGAATTGGCATTTGCAATTAGTTTTCCAGTGGTTTGGCAGTATTAATAATGCAGCAGAAGGACAGGATATCCTTCAACTAAGTCAGTATGAAAAAAGGTTTTCATTAGCATTACAATGAACTCTGAGAACCAGGTATTCTTACTCACAGGAAATAAGGTTTAGAGAAACAAATTTTGTGTTTGAAAATGCTGGATGAACTTTGGAGCATATCTAAATGTGACTATTATCAGAAAATGGTTTTAGAACAGTGTAAGGATAAAGTAACTTTCTCAGGCTGTTATTGTAATTCATAAGATATTATTTTCAGCAGTGTTTATTATACAAAAGAATGTTTAGAGCCAGATAAATACACTAGGGAGCCTGGTTAACTAGGAAAAAACCAAAGGAGTTACTTAAAGTTACAAGAGAAACAAAATGCTGACATAAATGAGATAAATTATTCTTTCTGTTGTTTTTCCATAATACTCTAGTTTGGTCAAAACCAAAGAGCAGTAACTAATATATTTGCATATTTCTGGTTCAAATTTATATGAAGATAACAAACATTTTGATTTATCAACCAAGGTAAAATGAGATTGAAGCAATCCAGTCCAGAGGAGCAAATTCTTATCAGCAGAATCTTGGCGCTGAAATAGATTAATTGGAAGCCATCTGATGCAAGTTGCTGACAAGGAAGGGGTAGAAGAGGAAGCAGAAGAGTGTCTTTTTGTAACTGTTGTCACCACAGGACACTTGTGTTTGTCACAATGGTCAAATTAGTCCAGACTTAATACCATACTGTGCAAATATGCTAAAATGGAGCTGACCTTTTGGCAGCTGCTTTGGAATTTGGTGCCTTTGCCAGTGTACCCCATCCTGAACAGCAGCATGCTTAGATTTTAGCCTGATGGCCAGCTCCCTCTTTATCAGCCAGTAAGATCTTTTAGGTGAATTACACAATAACTCAGGGTCATCCAAATTCTCAGTCTTTTCCACATACTTGGTTAGAACACTAGTAGGATTTTTAGGAAGGCTCTCTTCCTACAGTTCCCTGCTCTAAACACTCCAAATACACTTCCATGGAATACTTTTCAGTCATTGTGGGTCTGTCGTCTGCGTGTCCTGATGCCTCTGTCTCAGATAGGCCTGCAAGAGTGTCCTAAGTGACATCACAGTTCTGCAGAAGACAGTTCATTCTTCAGTGTTCCTTCTCTCCTACACCGCCTGTTTTTTGCGGGTTTTTTTCTGTCTTCATCTGAGAGCAGAGGGAGGAAACTCTCAAGTTCAAGAGAATTAAGAAATCTCAAGCATTCCTGATTCTGGCTGTTGCACATTTCTTCTTTCTTCTCTGTGCAGCCACCACTGTACTCTTGCTCTGGAACTGACTACAGTGAAATTGATTGCTGGTAATTTCTATGTGTTATGCTCAGCTTGTTCTCTTGAAAGAATCCATAATTTGGATAGGCCCCTCTCTCAAGCATGAAAACCATGATGTTTTGCTAATTTTCTTCAAGAAAGTCACTCCAGATCAGATGTTTGTCAGAAGGACCCTTCTGTAGCCTCTGTGAGACTTCTGCTCTGCATGCCTCCATCCAAGGCAGCCCTGGTTGTGCTGGTGCCTCGAAGTTGCCCAGTACAATAATGTTTTAACCCAGTGTAGAATGGATAGAATTTCTTGCCACACAACAGACACTTGTGATAGTAAACTTTCCAATTCAACACCGCTGAGATATATTTGGTTCCTTTTCTATTATTTGTTCAGTGTAAATAATGCACCCTGTAGATGACATTCGGAGTGAAATTCAATTAGCTCTCTTTTACGAACAGTCCTGAACAGTAGAGCCCCCAAACTTGTGTTTTAGATGACAGCCAGCCAGCTGGTCACTCTCAAAGGAATTTGCTTCTCGTGGGTGATGTGCTTGAATGATCTTATCTATCAGATTGGAAGGCAGATCCATGTTGAGAAAATCTCCCAGAGGATGTGTGAGTAAAGCTCAGTGAGGGACAGGAAGGTCTGTACCAGAACCTCCATGATGCTCTGGGCAGAAGGCAGAGACTTGGTGGGAAGGTGTGCAGCTGTAGATTTGCCATAATTTTTTGATTGGGCTTGAAAATAAATTGGCCTGGAACACCAAGTCCACAAAGGAAAAGAGATTAAGCCTCTGCTAGCAAACAAACAGCAGGTAGTCACCTTGGTAAGTGTAGGTAAAATTTGGTGCAAAGTGTCTAGCCCAGGAATAGCAGATGTGAGTGGAACTTAATCCCAGAACTGCAAACTGTTTCAAGTATTTTAAGAGGGAGGGAAATGGCGAAGTTGTTTTTGTGAAACCTGTGCCCCAGCTATTGCAATACCTCAGTATTGCTCAGTCTTAGTGTACTGTCAAAATAAAAACACTTCTAATGTTTTGGGGCCTTTTTTTAATATACCAGATCTGTTTTATCTAATCATAATCTGGAAATTTCTTTCCAGAAATTTCAGTGGAAATTTTAGTGCATGATTGCATTAAGATAATTTTAGGTGTCTGTTTTGGCCACCAGATCTTTGCAGAATCCCTCCCTTGGTGAAGTTAGTAGAAAATTTCATACTGACTATACTAGAAAGGTGGTTGCATATGTTCTTGCATGTGACAAAAAAAAAAAGTATAATGTCTATATACTGCAATTTTTAAAATCCCAGTGTGTCAAACAGATATTGATGTGTTTATTCTAAATTTCAGTGAGGTTTCTCTGCATATCTTGTACTTCAGTATGTTGGAATAGGTAGAATGACTTTGAGAAGGGGCAATACAAAGGAGGGGAGAGCTTTAGATGTGTTTGAACTCAGTTGAGTGAAACTGAAATGCACATCTCCTTTAAGTGTAAAACATCAGAAAAAAAATCAAAACACAGAAGAAGTGAAGATGAGTCGGAAATTGCTACTCATCTATTCAATGGAAACTTGATGTTAAATAAGATCTTCTTATGTTTCACCATTTGAAACACAGTAAGAGTTCCAGGAACTAATTACCTAGCAATGGATGATGACATGGAAATATATTAAATATACATAGATAGCTAACCATGAATACTTGATGCATGCAAAAGAAGAGTCTAGTTAATTTTTATGTAAATCAAGCAACATTGAAAGTGGCAATATAATAAGCAACAACACTGTTTTGCATTTGAATAGAACAAAGTAGCAAATTCACACTTGAAATAGAGCCTTTCTTCTTAAACTGTCTTTTCCTGGGTAGATATCTTAATGTCTGCTTTATTCACAGTAAAGAACAGTGGTCCTTATAGGTAACATCTTGTCCAGAAACAATCAGACAATTCAGTCTTTCAAAAGCGAACTTAATTATTTGGTGGGTTTCATGTCTGTGTTCTCTCTTAAAATGATTAAAGGGGTTTGTGTTCAATCAGTGTGATAAGAAAGCATAATTAATGCCAAGATTGTATAAGGATGAGCTTATTTCCAAAACTTTGTGGAAGTACTGAAAAGGGGTGCTCCCTCCCAAGGAAGCGTGTTGTGTGTAGACTGGGCAGGCAGAGGTGGAGGTGCTCTGAGGGTGGGCTCAGCTGCACCACGCTGCTTCCTTGGCGAACAGCTCCAGCACAAATTCAGCTTAAGCCTGTTATCTGAAAGAAGGCAAACTCACCTGTGGTGACTGAGTGAAGAATAAAAGCTGAGGAGCATTGAGGAGGAGGAAAAATTTCAAAAAGAAGGTGCATTTGTCTTCAGCCTTCTACTGCAGATTGCTTGGTAGACTGCAGTTTATAATGACTTTATGCATGGCTTATTTATGCTGCTCATATTACTTTACCTCACAGTTGTCCATGGATATACAAAAAGTTCAGATGTAGATGTATATACCTTCTAAAACTGTCTTGGAGCTGTTAGTCTTTGAGGGTCAGGGAGGAAGATATTAAAGCCATTATTAAATGTATTGTAATTAATATGTAGTGGTAAACAAACTTCAAGGCCTGTGAAAGAACAGCTGCCTTTGGCACATTTCAGTGGTAAGCATATGGCTATTCAAGTTTGCAATATGAATCCCAAGGCATTTAGATCAGTGACTGTCAAATAGTCTGTCATGACAGAGAGTTCAGCTTGAAGCTGCAAATTTGGTGCTGTTCCTTCTTTCTAATCTACTGTTGAATTTGATTTGTTGAGCCACCACTCAGCTTCCTGTAAGACAGGAGTCCCTCATCAGCAAATAAACTGCCAGAGGCATGCAGGACACAGTGTTTTACCTCTGTGTTATACAGTGCTGTGTATTAAAAAAGTCTGAATAACTTTGAAAGGACTGAGGACAAGTGTTTGTATTAGGGAAAATTAATAAAAATTAAAAACATTATCTGAGTTCATACTATAATGGCCAAAATAAAAATAGGTTCTTATTGCAGACAGTTTACATGTGCAAAATTTGTGGATGAGGCTTTAACAATTGACCTGAAATCAAAATGACAAAATTCTAATTTTTTTCCTTAGCTTTTTTCCAAATCTACAACTTCCATGTGGATTTCAAGTTTAAAATAAATGAATAATTTTATTTATAAATGTCTGAGAAACATATTCAGAAAAATCATAGTGAATTAGCTTTATAGTTACTAATGAGTACTGGTTTTATACATGGAAAGTACTAAGAATTGATCATTGACATTATAAAGTTTGAGTTTTCCTTCACAGATCAGTTTTGGGCTTTGAATTTAAAAGCTGGTGCAAAACTGAATATTTGAAGGTCTAACGTATTCTTTAGGACTGAGGCCAGATTTCTTTTAACACATTTCTGCATCCAATATCATTAAATCTTACAAGATTTTTTTATTCCGTTAGTTGCAGAACTGGTAATTTTAATTGGATGAAACCAACAATGAAAACAAAATTAAAAAGAAAGAGAAACAGAAAAACAAAAACGTTTGGAAAATTTGACACTCAGAAGTTGACAAACATCATAAAGCTATTTGTGGAATCTTAATCTGGCTTTCTTACATGTATATATATGAGATGATTTGGTCTTCAGCTAAATGCTTGCATGCCATTCTCTCCACACACACACATCCGCTGCCTCATTGAGCATTCACTGAAGGAGCAACTTTTAAATATTTTGTTTTCCTCTCCTCTTCAGTGTGTGGCCCTGGGGATTATGTGCTGCATTATTCAAACTCTTCTCTGAAAACAGATTTTCTATATAAGCATCTCTGCTGCTTGCTGCTCTAGTACTAGAGTGCTTCCTGATTTGGAAAGAATTTGTTTTCACAATGCCTATATTTCTCATGTTTGTGGGAAATGGAAGTGTGCAGCAAGATTAAGGTGATGTTTGCTGTGTGGTTTCAGCCACCTGTGGGCTGGTTTTCCAGCCATGGTGCTTTTCGTGCCCCTTGCACCTCAGGCTGCTCAGCAGCGCTGCAAAACTGACCCCAGAAACGTCCACTCTGCCCAGCCAGAAGATGAGAAATTCAAGTCTGTTTATGAAAAAGGCAGAAGTAGCATGCAGTTCTCTTGGGTTTTATTTAGCCTGAAGATTGGTTTGAGAGTCCACTGCCTAAAGTTGAACTTGTCCTGTTTGCACCCCACTCCCTCTATTTTGTTTGTTGCAGACCTTTATGCAGCAGATGAAACAATGATCCTGCATTCAGCTGTTAGACAGCCCTGATTCACTGCAGGTTCAGGTCCTGGGACAAAACAGTATATCATCACAGAACTAAAGATAATATCCATTATATAGGCAGAAGCAACCTTAGATCTGGCATTTCCCTAGATCTGAGAAATGAACTTCACAACCTAATGTTCTTCACTACTGATGTTTTCAAACACTAAATCAGCTGCTGATCACACAACAGATACTGCCACCATCCCTGCACAGGCTGGGTGTCTGCTTTGGTTGCCAAATTCCCTTCAAGAGTTGTTAAATAGCTGTCCCCTTTGCATTTGAATCAGATGGCTTCCTTCCTTGAGCTGCATGGGTGGTCACAAGCAGGAGCCACAAGGGAATGGGGATATAGTGTGGTCCTTTATTCAGAGGGAATGGTACATGAATTAAGGACTAGAAGTTGAGAATACTCAGTAAGGACAGATTCTTTTAAGATTTCAGCTGTAAACTCTACAAAATGTTTGCTGAGCATGTGCAAAAATAAGATTCTTCAAAGGCTCATAGTTGTTGGCCAAATTTGGGATGTTTTCTTGAAAGTTGGCAAAAGGCATATTACTGACACAAATACCATCTCCTGCCAAACTTCAAGTCCCAGTTCCAAGGCTTGGGGATGTTATTCCTTTCCAAAGAACAAACCATCTGAAATTCTTTGGGACTTTTTAAGTAACAAAAACATTTTTTCCATAGCCTCAGTCTTTGATATAGTTGAATTGCTTTAACTGAGATTGTGGTGCTCCTTCTTCCCTTCAAAAAAATAAAAGAAAGAATCTGAGTCTGAAAGAGCCTGGAAATTTAAACCACTTCAGCCTGAGAGGTTTAAACTTGTTGTTGCACACAGCAATTACAATAGGTTCTTGTAATGAAAGAGTTGGGAAATTGTAATGTGGAGGTACTAAGCCTGCTTTATAGTAAAAGAAATTGGCTGTTGTCGTCTGAGTTGTTTCATACTAGCATAAAATTGATGTTCAGGAACTTTTATTTTTAGATGATATAGCCCAATCTGGACTGGACAATCTGTCCTACTTCAATTTTTGCTTGGTCAGCAGAACATGTGCTATGTTGGCATTGCCACTGTGCAGACTTGGTCCAGCCATCTAAGGCTGGTTTGTTAGGATATCGTCTTGCAATAGGAAACATCTTTTTGTGACAAGAATGTGAAGAATTTTGTTACTAATAGCATCTTGCCCTTTATGGGTAAAGTTATTTTGCTGCCTTTCAAGTTGAATCCAGCTCTTGCTGCTTTTCTGCCTTACTCTTGCGAGTCTGGGGTGAATTAGTTCAGCTCTCTTGAAATACAGACGAATTTGTTGCTGTACATCCAGTCAAGTATTTGCACTTCTTTTAGCTAGAATGTGTGGATTTGCACTTGGAAGCTCAGGTTATTTCTCGGCTAAACTTTACTAAAGATAAACTAGGAAGCCACTCCTAAGTTGCTTTGGTTCTCAACAAGTTGCACAACTGGGGTGGAGGGGATGGGGGGATTATTAGTCCACCCAAAAGCTTTGTAACCAACTGTGCAGTTTTATGTGCATGTAAACCAGCAACTGCCACTGGGGAAAAATACAGGAAAAGGATTGTTTTACAACAGGAGAATTTTTCTTACATGATTCACCATCTGGCATGCAAATCCTGGTGTCATAGCAGTGGTTGTAGAGGGAAGGAGCAAACCTGCAATGCCACAGCCAGAAAGCTGGATGAACCAGGGGTGAATGAACCTGTTTCATTTTGATAACAGTGGAGAATGCCACCTCAAATGCTGCACCTTCATCTAAAGCAACAGGGCAATCAGACCAGTTGGCAAAAGAAAATCATTGATTCTTACATGTATGAATAGGCATATGATTCAGTGTGATACATCTGGGCACATGATCAGTCCAGATCTCTGCTGGACTACAGAATAAATTGGTAAACCTGGTACATTGGCCATTTTCTGCGATACTGTTCTTTTTTTCTCCAGTTGACTGTCATCTCCTGACATTTGGTATTTGCTGTCTCCTCTTGCATATGAGCGGAGATTGCTGAGAATTCAATGCTTTATTTCTATTGATTAAGGAAAAAAAACATGGATTCATTAGAAGTCAGCTTGATATTAGGTGTCAACATTGCTGGTTTTAAATTGTTCGTGTCTTGTTGATACAGATGAATCAAAAACATAACCCACAGCTATTAACAAGTCTAAATGCCTTCTAATACTCTCTGGTCAATCTGTTATTATCTCAAGCTCTTCGAGCCCCATGTTGGGTTCCAAAAAACAGCGAATCTCAGACACATAGAAAGGTTTGGGTTGGAAGGGACCTTGAATATCATCTTGTCACATTCCCTGCTACAGACAGGGCCACTTTCCACTAGACCAGCTTGCTCAAAGCCCCACGCAACTAGGCAAAGCAATTCATTAAATATTTAACAAATATTTAACGAGGAACAGTTAAACGTTTTTCTTTTCTAGAATATCTTTTAGGTTGCGGGATTCTTTTGATATGTAATTATTTTTTTTTAATGCTTAAACAAACCACTGTGCTTGGTATAAAATAATTAAGTAAAATACTATTAGTCTCTATATTCAGATTAATCTCCCTTTGAAAATGAATGTGTTAGAAATACCAAAAGATAAAAGATATTTACCGGAATTTATAGAGCTTCATCACTTTTTTTTTATTTAATGTATGCTCTTTCTTATACAAATACTATAGGTATTGTTTGATTTAATTCCTGTTTTGCTTTTTAAACAACAGGAATCATAACAAAAGAAATGTTCCACTAAATGTGGCTATTATCCTGTATTTAAAGCTACTTGACTTGAAACCATAAGCCAGCAGTGGCTTGTGTGTTGTAATGACCATAATAAAGAAATGGTTTTCATAAAATCATGACATGGCCTGCTATACTTCATATGAGACAGGATCATTCTAAAATGAGCAAGACAAATTCACTCCTCACTCCAGACAAAGAAAAGCCCTTAGACAGAAATAAAACAACTTTTTGTACTTCAATGATCTTGTTTGGTAGCCTTACCAGCAGTTGCAATTTTAGTGGTTTTGCAAGAGATTGCATAATTTAAATTTAACACTTGAGTATTTTAGCCAACTTCAGGGTAACAGTGAGAACAACCTGTCTGCAGGCACAGCCTTAGGAGCAAATGCCTCTCTTCTTGACCATCCTAAGTTTAAACTAAGCAGGAGTATTTTCAGAAGATTGTTTTAGAGGTTTAAAGAGTAATTACATGTATCTAATACAAAATCTGTCACCTGTGGTGACTTGTTCTGGCAATTTAAGAAATCGTTTATTTTGTGCTGACTGCTTTAGCTTCTCTGAGAACATCTGATGAATTGAAACTCCTAAGGAAATATGCAGTTAGTTGTAATAAGTGAACATAAAAAAACAAATGTGTATTTTGAAAGATGCCAAAATACAGGCTAAGTCATGGTTGTAAAACAGTGATAACCTCTTTTATCCTCTGAATTTCCGAGAATAAGGGAGACTTCCTTGTTTTTCATTCTTGGCTGGAGCTTGAAATTCAAAGCCTCAGCCACAAAAGGGTTTCCTTAAAACAGTATCTTTAAAGGTCCATTAACTATCAGTGGTTTTGATATAGTGTCTTACATAAAGATTTGTTTGGGAACACGACTTTTTGCCAGTTTCAGTTCTATTTAGCCTCCTATTCTTTTTTCACTCTCTTGTTTTCCTGAAAAGGGAAATATAGGTTGGATATTAGGAAAAAGTTTTTTACAGAAAGGGTGATAAAGTACTGGAATGATCTGCCCGGGGAGGTGGTGGAGTCACCATCCCTGGATATGTTTAAAGAAAGATTGGATGTGACACTCGGTGCCATGGTCTGGTTGAGGTGTTAGGGCTGGGTTGGGCTTGGTGTTCTTGAAGGTCTCTTCCAACCTAGTGATTCTCTCATTCTGTGATTCAAGTGTTGGTTGAGTTAAAGCTTCCATTTGGTGGTTTCTTGAATTAGGCCTTGCTTCCCCTGCCCTCCCACTCCACCCAGCATTTTCTTCATGACTCACGCTAATTTGTAGGTAGTAAAAGTATTAGGATCTACGGATTGTCCCTTTGCCACTACTGAGTTTCTTCCAGAAAATATTTATAGCTGTAACGGAGCATATCTGTGAGGTCTTCTGCAAATTGTGCCTGAATCTCCACCTCTTAGTAATTCATGTAAAGTCAGGGTTGTTTGGGGCACGTTGCTCTATTTGTTTTGGTTTTGGTTTGTTGTTGTTTTTTTTTTTCATGTAGCAACAGTTCTTTCTTCATTCCATTGTAATTTTAAATACTGAACCAAGAAACTCACATTCAAAATAAAAAGAATATCAGGCAGAACACTGTGAAGGGGTGGTGTAGCAGCAAGTCTCCTGTGCTCCCTTTGAAGACTTCAGGAAACGGAGCCCTGAACACTGAAGTTGTGGTTGAGAGGATGGGGTTTGAGAAGGCATTATAGTGCAGTGGCAAAGGTCTTTTAAAGGAAAGAAAAATAACTCATATCCAAAATCCTTCAGCAGCTGCTTCGGGAAGAGATACAATAAACAAAGAAATTGTGTAATAACCAGCCTATCTGGGAATCACCTAAAGATGTAAATGCTCTGAGTCTGCCACCTAGATCTTTGCTGGTTTACTTCAGAGGGGAAGATGAGTTTGTACATATTATAAATCTGTGTCTAGCAAAATTGGCAGTGGGCAGACAGACCGAAGAGACATCTTTGGCAGCTCTGTAGTGTCATGTACCAGTGTGTAAAGAAATGGCTTAGCTTAAAAATTGAGGTTTTCAGTAAAATAGGTGCAAAACATCTATCAGACACTAGCAAAACTATTCATGAGATTCTACTCCTTCAACTATGGGAGTCTGGTGAAATGCTGGTTCTTCCATCACTAAATACAGCCCTGTAGCAAAAATGACATATCTGGTTTTTTGTGCGTGTGTCTGTAGTTTTTGCCCTATTGTTTTGTAACCTTAAATGGGACTTAAGTGTTCATGTATTGTCTGGTTTTATTCAGTCTTAATTCCTTTGAGTTTAGTTTTTTTGGAGGGTTCCAGTTATTGATGCATTGAAGAATATCATGGACAGAGGTTACCAAAAAAGGGTGTGACTTGGGAGCGGAGTAAATTTAGCACATCCACATTTTATTAAATTCATGACTCATAAAATGCACAATATTTCACAGAATAGCCAACTGACCCTCATTTTGCTTGTGCTGATGGATGTCCTGAAGTTTTGCCAAATAGTTTTGGAATTATATCCTCCAGAAAATGTTATTGCCTATTAAAAGCTTGAATGTGACCTTTTCTCCTTTCTCTTCTCTCTGACCTCGTTCTCTGGACAGATCCCATATTGAAATTCTTTTTTTTCCTCTGTCCATTTGGCAGAAGAATTCCACCTCCTGCACATCCTCTGTTGTAATTTAGTAGATGTGAAAATGGACATTTTTGCATGCAACTGCATCTTCAGAGTGACATCTGTCTTTGTATATTATCTTTGTTTCTGCATCTGGACAATCTGATACTTTTAGACAGAATATTTGTAATAAGCTTCAGCTCCTCAATGAAAAGCTGCTTAATTGTTAAGAAGGGGTTTTTTTGTTTAATCTTGTTATGAAATGTTCCTTTTTGTTTTCTGGGTGTTTTTTTCCATACAGCTGTTGATATTGTAAACTGCACATTTGCAGGGACACATGTGTCTGCAGTGTATGATGCTGTCGGCTTCTTAGTAGTTCTTCCTGTTTATGGACTGGAGAATATTTCAGATGGAGAAGAGCAGCTGGAGGGAGAGCAATGTCAGCATACTCTACTGGGATTTTGATCACACTAAATTCTGTTAATAAAATTCAGGGTCTATATATCAACATAGAATAACTTGGAAATGTTATATAAACATTTTCCAGTGAGGACTAAGGGTCTGTGAGATGCAACTTAAAAGGTATTATCTTTCTTTAAATCTTTTCAATTCAGAACTGTAAAAAAGCCAAGGTTTTCCTAGCTTCACTGGCAGATTTTAAAAAACAAAGATTTAGGAGTCTTTTTTTGGTAAATGTTAGAGATAATACTTTTAATCATGAGCTAAGTCAAATCTATGAAAATAACCTTTACTGCTGGTTTTAAAAATTACAACACTAAACATAGGTGGGCTTACAGCAAACTCTGTAGGTCGGGATATGCAGATGTACTTTCCAGGATGACTGTGTGTGCACTCACCTGCCTTGTGTCCTGTTACAGCAACTGCATGTGCAAACAGAGAGTGGCATGGGCTCTGCGTTCCTCATTTTGATGTTCCTCTATGAGTCCAGGGATATCAAATAATGTATGTGAGGAGAGAGTAACACGTTATATAATGCTCTGCTTCTCTTACTCACTGCCTCAGCGCATTTGGCCACTTCACAGCTTCCTCTGCCTGCACGGAATGTGGTTTGTGGATTGCAGGAAATAAGGAGAAATGAAAGAGCTGGCACAGGGAAAATTAATAAGCGTACACAGAGGGGCCATAAAATGTTCAAGGCACTGGTGGCCGTGCATATGAATAAACAGGTACAAGAGGTGAAAGGGGGATTCTTTAAATTTTAGATCCTAATCTGGCAATTTCATTTGTGGTCAAGGGACTGCACAAATACACAGGGCAAGTTATGCAC
This sequence comes from Illadopsis cleaveri, assembly GCA_013399915.1. Classification (NCBI taxonomy): domain Eukaryota; kingdom Metazoa; phylum Chordata; class Aves; order Passeriformes; family Timaliidae; genus Illadopsis; species Illadopsis cleaveri. Next base: position 366 of record VXBB01002581.1, on the reverse strand, counting down.
ATCTGATTTCAGGACTGTTAGTGCATTAGGTTTCTGAAAATAAAAATGAAGCAATTTATATGAAACCCAAACAGCGTTCCTTATGTAATTCATCTTCTGCAGGCATCTTCTTTCTTTCAAACATGTTGAAACACAATATATTTTTATTAGTTACCCTGTCAGCTAAAAAAACCAGGCCTAATTTCTGTTTTATTGTGTTTTTCCTCCAAATATATTTTGTACATTTTGTTAAATGCTGTCAGTAGTCACTTTCTGTCCAATTTGAATAATTTTTTACTCTAAAACCACAGGAATAAAAACTTTCAACATGCTTTTTAAAGACATGTAGATAAACAGATACAGCTGCATATATATATAAATATATAT
>VXBB01002580.1:119361-134621 GCA_013399915.1 Illadopsis cleaveri | reverse complement strand
ACTGACCAAGTACAGCACAGTGGAAATCAAACCATTCAAAGTAGGTGCTTTACTATATTCCATGTGGTCTGTGTCAAAAATTGAGTACCAAAAAAAGTGTAGTTTTTTCTGTATCTACTATACTAACTTAAACTGCTGGAAATGCCACACACAAAAAAGGTGAGACTGGCTCTTTTCACGGCCTTTCTCTTGCAAAGGGGTTACAGGCTGGTATTCTCCATTGCACCAAGGCCATTGTCACAGTGAGCTGGGCAAACAGCTGCTCTGTTTGGAGAATGTTCAGCTTCCTGCTTGTTGTTAGTGCTTCTCTGTTGACTTTTCTGGTGGGAGAAGAGGCTCAAGCATTTTTTAATTGCCATCAAGGACAGAGACTGATCACTCAGGTAGTGAGTTTGGCTTTGCCTGAAGGCTGTTGGAGACGAGGATCAGAGGCCCCATCACTGCAGGACTTGGGAGGCCTGTGATGTCTGGAGGGGAGGTGATGTGAAGCATGTTTGAAAAATGGTGCCATGAGTGGCATACTTAGGTCTGGAATAGTGTTACTCTGCTGACTTGAGGACCTTAACTTCAAGGAGCCTTAGTGAGTATTTTTGTTTACATTCTCCCCCACAACATGCTTCATTTCACAGGGGTATTTCTCCTAGGATGTCAGAGAAAAGCTCGTAGGTTCCCCTTCTCATGATTTTCAACTCTTCTCGTGCTTCAAATCAAAATATGTTCTGAGGCATTCCCACATATCTTCTTTTTTTATGCAGTTCTGAAGCATTCTTTAGGCTGCGATAACATGGACGACATGGGTTTACACACTCCCAGGAAAAGCAAAGAATCAACATTTCTCAGAATAGGCAAGTATTCTGACCTTTTGATTATTGGGTGAAAAGAGAATATAATTTTCTGAAGCAGAAGTTGAACAATTTGTTGCCAATTCTAACAGGGTTGCAAGACAGGACAAGCAGAGAAAAAGTAAGGTCTAAGACTTGACAGGAGCAAAATTAGGTGCTGACATGTCTCCAGGGTAAGATGACAAATTTTGCAAATGCCTGTGTCACTTTATTGTTGACACAGATGCTCACAGAAATCTTTAGGCACAAATTCTTCCTCCAGTGAATCGTTAAATCTCTGCTAGAATTGATAATATTTTGTGCTTATGGCGTTTATGTTATTTCCTTTTGGCCAGCTTTAATAACTGCCTCTTTTATACCCCTAGGAAATATCAGGAGTTCTTTATTACAGCCTAGGAAATGCTGAGTCCTGTGGCTGGGAGTCTTAAACATTTGTATTTATTACCATTTATCTAGCCACAATATTAATGTTAAAGTACAAAGTAACCAAGAAGTTACAGAATAGGAAAGCACTGGAATTCTTAAGATCAATTTACTCAATCAAGCAGAATAAGTCCTTGGACAAAGGGGCACTGATTTCTGACCAGCAATTTAATCTCAATTTTGAAGAATGCAGTAGGAATTAATGGATACATAGCCTATGGATAAAGGAAGAAATTTCTCCCTGGGTAGCAGTTAGGTTTGCTACACCAAATATTGCAGTTTGTGAAATCCAGTCTTTGCAACTCAAGTGTGAATATTAATATTTTGTTTTAAATATTTTTCAGTGTTACCTAGTAACAGAAGACACAAGGCTCTGTGTTATGATCTGATTATTTTGACTACTAGAGAGATGCCTCTGCCCAAACTAAGGTGCAAATGAGACCATATGACGAAGTCAATTGTACAGATTTTATTCAACAGGAAATGTGAGATAGAGATAGAGAGAAATAAAAAAGAAGGAGGGAGTGGAGAGAGTCAAAGACACAGATTAATTAGAAATAAAGTCACCAAACCTGTGGATCCTGCAGCATCCCATTGGTCCTTCTTCACTGTGGTCTTTTTGGTGGTAAGGTCCTATGAAAGACAGACTTCCATGGCTTAATATAAATTCAGGTACTCATGGGGATGGCAAGCACCCCTGTTGTAGGGAGGGAGTTTTACCCTGTCTTTTGCTAAACTGTGGATCTGTTGCAACACTGGGTCATGTGCAGTTCTCAGGTGGAAGGCCTCAGGAATGAAGCAGTGGGCTATTGGCTTGCCGGACCCAGCCAGAGCTGATTTTCAGGACAGCTGCTGAGTTTGCTTTCCTTGTGGATTCATTCTTCTTCCCTCAGCCCTCTTTGCTTCTCAGACCTGAGATAACTGAACAATACTTTCATACTTTAAAAATAAATACCTTTATTTTTTTATCAAAGTCCTGTCAGGTGGCTTAACTCACAGTCCAAACTCCTGGAATCCAGGAGGCTGAATTCTGGGGCTGGTGGTTCAGTTGTTGTAGATGTGCAGTTGCTTCTTTATAAAGCTCGCTATAGCAGTCAAAGTCCTTCACTGATCTTAGCAATATTTGAACCATTAATCATTAATATCTCTCACATTCTCCCACTAAATTTAAATGCAATCTTTTATGCAATTAAAACCATTTATAATTCATAAAGTACAAGAAATAAAAAAGAGACAAGTATAGAAAGAAACAAGTCATTAACTAACTGTGAATGCATTTAAGATGGAAATTAATTAACAGCTTTTTTGTTCTGGGAAAAAAAGTCATTCTGGACCAGCTTCCCAACAGTACCGCAGTGGCAGCCAACATGCAATTATTTTAAGAGCTTTCCAAGATTATTACTCAAATAACTTGGCTGCACAAAATAGCAGAGGAATGATCTTTTATCTGTTAGAGTTCCTTGTCAAGACTATAATCTATGTATTTTGTTTCTTTACAAGTTCTTCACACCAATACATGACTAAAAGAATAATACAGAATTACATGTGCTAAATAGTGCTAGGCTCTACTAACGAGGTTTCTTTGCAAAATTTGTTGGTGTCATATTGCTTTCAGAAGATTAAATGTCTTCTTTTCTTGTAGAACAATACCTATTTAGTTAGAGCTATTTGGCATTTATTGCATTGTATTTTCCATTTTCTAACTACATCTGAAGAGAATAAATTCTTTCCTTTTGTTCTCTCATGCACAAAGCTTTCAAAAATAGAAAGAAAAGAGTACCATCAGAAAATGAAATAGAGTTCACCTTCAAAGTATTGCATGTGACTGAAAAGAAAATAATTCCATTTCATGGAGTGATGTATTTTCAGTGCTTTTTCTATCTGCAGATTTACTGTCATGTCAGAAAAATAACTTGAAATCTACAGAGAGGGAAGATATCTGAACTTCCTTCTGGAACATATTATTACCAAATACCTTGAGTCCCTAGATTATTGGTTCATTGGATGCAGCACAAAGATTTTCCTTGACCTTTGACTTTTTCAGTTTCAAAAAGCCTGAATCAGCAAAGCAAACCTTGCCAACCACAAAAATGCAAATAATACCAGTTTAGAAGAACCCACTAGCCTTGAAACCCTCCTAGCTTAACAGAGCCTGAGTATTATTTAAAATACAGGTACATGGGTTTGAATCACTGAGTATAACATATATTGCACCACTTTGGAAATATTTGGGTTAGACAAAAAAGTAATGAGAAATACTCTTTCATTTTTTACTTTCAAGGAGTTCAGTGAGATAACTAAGTTTATCAGAGGAACTAAGAAGACAATGTTATCCATTCTGCTTGATACCTTTCAAGCTGCAATTAGATAACTGTTGCCTGATACCAGACATTAAACCACACATGCTCCAAATCTTTTCTCAACTTATGCTAAAATTAGTATGTTTGACAAGGTCTGAGGAATTCAGGTGTGAAAACGTGTACTTTGAAAATCATCTATGTAATTTTGAAAGGCCTGTTCAATCTGCACATCTGTCTAAAAGTGTGATTTTTGCTGAATGAAATGTTCACAGTTTAATGTAAAAGCTAAAGAAGTTCCTGGAAACTGAGTGCATACAATGATTGCATTTCCCACTCCTAGTGCCTCCCATCCTAAAATAAGTTTTAGGTAGGTTGAAAGAGGTTTCTGGGGTATGCTGACACTTCCTAGGTGCTGAGGTTGGTGAAAGAGAGACCTGATTACCTTTGTAGATATGACAAGCATATAAAATTTACATAACCAACTCTATTTTGCTCATTGCTAGTTCTCTTTTCTTCCTTTGATTGCAGCTACAAACCCAGCAGTCCATTATCCCACAGCATTCAGCCTCCTCTGGCAGAAAATATTCCTAAGAGCAGGGCTGGTGACACAGCAAAGGTGCTGGTGGTTTGAGAGTGGATCTAAACTGCACAGTGCTGTGCAGTCCAGAGGCACTCTACAAAGCTCTGGTCACAAGGACGTGGTAGCTGGTCTAACATAGTATTTTGGACCTGATGATTCTCAGCCTGGGAAGAGAGCTTCCCTAGAATCTAGTCATGATATCTAGATAGGGAAAATTCATAGAAAATACAGAAGGGATTACATTTTGTCCAAAAACTACCTTGAGGACTCAAGTAAGGCTTAAATGATGTAAAGATGTTGAATAAGATATCCGTGTTGGTCTATAGGAGTTGACCGAAATTTTGAAAGCAACGTGAAAGTCTTTAAAATACCTAAACCATTGTAAGAAAAATAGTGATGTTATGGAACCTTTACTTCTTCACCTTTTGAGGGTAATGAGACATTTTCATTTAAAAACAAAGTTATTTTCTAAATTATCAGTGAAAGTAAATTGTCTTTCAATTTCACTGAGTTGCAAAATGCAACTTCAACTTTGTAATTTTATATCAACATGCTATACTGTTCAGTGGTTGATATAATACGATACATGAATTCAGAAAAATCAGTGTTAGGAACAAATAACATGCAAGTCATATTCTGAGACTCTATAATAATATTAGCAGAAATAGGAAAGAAAGTGTGTTTATAACAAATACTTGAAAATTTTATTTACATGCAGAAATATATACACATGCATCCCATAGCTGATATCTGTTTAAAGATCATGTCTGTTATTGTGTGTGTTTCCTGAAACTTTGTAGTAATATAGTTCAGTCAGATATTATTCTTGGCACACCTGTTCTTAATACTGTAAATTCAACACAAAATATAGAAAATATCTGCATTTTTACCAGTCTTTAAAAATGGAGTTTGCTGTGAGTTGGTGTGGTCCATGATCTAGGGAACATAATAATATAGAGAAGGACTCTGCTATGTCAGCAAGTGCTGAGTTATAGCAGTTGTTCAATAAATTTTTCTAATTCCCAGGCTTCCTATGAAGTGCTTGTGGCTGGAACAATTGCACTATTTAGTATTGTTCAGCTGCTCCTCCCGGTGTTCATAAATACTGTGGTGTGTCCACATAAGGCACAACCAGTGAGTGCTGCACCTGCAAAACTGGGAGAAAGACTGAGATGCAGGTTTTCCTGTATGCCTCGGTGCCTTAAGCAGGACAGTTCTCATTATTAGCATGCATATGTGTGTTAACAAGCTATGAGAGATATCATGTGCAACCTGACTGCACTTATTTTCTACTAATGGAGAGTTCCCTTTGCTGGGTGTTTCTTTTGCCTTTGGCTTGTGAGTGTATGGCACAGAAAGGAGATGAAGAGCAGGGGTCAGAGTGTGTCCGTGGGGGTTGTGCTCTCCACTGTACTGAGTGCAGGATCCTATGATATGTCCTGCTCCTCTCTGTAAAACAACATGGTGGTTTTCTACTGCTCTCAGGTGCTTAACCCAGGAACTGCTTCTTGCTCTGTTAAAGGTTGCCCAGACACCTGCCTTGGCCTGTGGGATCAAGAAAGTTGAGTGAAGACCAGGTAATGTTCTGTGCACATGTGGCATGTAGCTCTTGCTGTGAGCAAGCCTTTTAGGTTTCTCGTGTGCTTATGGTATTGGACTTAGCAAGTCTAGCCTGGAGTGAGAGGATCATTCCTTGGTCAGTTTAGGCTCTGTTCTTCTGCAGTGCAGCTGTGGGGGTAGGTTGTCACAAAAATGAACTGACAAATTAGGAGAGAAATATAAGAATATGCAGGAGAAAACTGATTATGGAGTATTCTTCCACCAGTGGAGGAATCACTAGTAGAGATGGTGATTGATACATGAGATTCAAATTGAGCTAATAAAATTATGGTGTAATTGTGGGAAAAAAAAAAAAAGGAGAGAAGGGATTGTTCTTTACTTGGCAACAATATACGGGCTTGTGTGCTGAACCCTTAACAGAAATATTGATTTTTGAAAGCCTTTTTTTTTTAAAGAAATCATTGTTAAATCATGCTTGACAGACCTGATTGCGTCCTATGACAAAAAATGACCCAGATGGATGGGGGAGAGCAGTAAATATCGTCTACCTTGATGTCACCAAAGCTGTCACCAATACTGTCTCTCACAGTATCCTCATAGGCAAACTCAGGAAGTGTGGAATGGATGAGTGGACAGTGAGGTGGATTGAGACCTGGCTGAACAGCAGATTCCAGAGGGTTCTAATTGGTGGCACAGGGTATGGTTGGAGGCCTGTCACCAGTGGCATCCTCCTAGCTTTAGTACTGAGCCCAGTATTGTTTCACAAGTTCATCAAAAAAGTGGATAAAGGAGTAGACGCCTCCTCAGCAAGTTCACTGATGACATAAAGTTGGGAGGAGTGGCCGATACTCCAGAGGGCTGTGCAGCCCTTCAGCAGGACCTCAGTAGGCTGGAGAGATGGGCAGGGAGGAACCTTCTGGAATTCAACCAAGGGAAGTGCAGGGTTCTGCATTGGGGGAGGAAGAACCCCGGGCACCAGTACAGGCTGGGGACCAACCTCNGAGCAAGGAGGTTGGACCAGATGATCATGTGGCCCTAACCAACCTTATTCATTGTGTAATTCTGAGATTAAAACAGAGGTATGAATAATGAGACTGAAGGGTTAGATATTATAACTGGCATAGAGGGAAGAATCTAGACAAACAAATATCTTCAGGCTAGAGAGTGGAAATTGAAGAGATGTCTATGAAATCATATAGATTTCAGAGTTATTGCCTACTATTTTTGTTCATTGTTGAAAACAGAGGAGGAATTATGTGATTTAAACTAGACCATGGGCAATTTAATTAGATACTAAGGCAAACTTTAATAGGACAGCAGAAGAAATCCCGCTTGCATTTCAGTCCTTGCAAATACGTCAGGCTAGAGATAACACCCAGCTGTCCTTGCCTGTAAAGTTCTTGTCCTTGTTGATAAAGGTCTCTGGTTATGGATGTTTGGTGTAATCACTAGGCAGAGAGACTTCCCTGCTCTTTCTTGTCATGATGCTTTGCCTGGTGGTCAACAGCCTTTCCTCCTACCCAAGTATCTTCATCTACTTTTACTCCCCACCCAGAAGAGCACTGACAGGATAATAATGACTGCCCAAATGCAGAGACTGCAATTTTGAGTGCCTCTTACATGAGCTACATAGGGAGTAAAGGTAACAAACTACATAAGTAAACCCTAAAAAAAATATTTCTTTCCTGAACATTTCAGGAAAGACAAAAGCTATAAATCTTACTTGATATTGTTATGGATAATAAGATATTTCAGTTGATGATGTGCATATATTTCGATGGTGTAAATCAGCATTGTTTCATCTGGCTGAGACTGATCACTGATCTTTTCTTCCTATGGATACTGCATCTTTTGTACTTTCAACAAAAATTGTCAGTGAGCAACAATCTACTGATAAGCCCGTGAATGGAATATGAATAAATAATAAGAATAACAATGAGAGATGGAGAAATAAGATGTCTGTCCTTTAGTGATTCAAGTTTATTTTTTGCTGCCATATATTCTCCAGAGTTCTCCCTCCACATTTTTTTTTTTTTTTTTAAATTAACTGAAGCAAATAGGTCTCTTTTCCTTGGGAGTTTTTAGAGGCCAGGAGACCTTCACTGTTAGGGGGTTACAGTGTTGGGGCAAAAATGTGCTACTAAGGCTGTAATTCTGTAAAAGGGTCACTCACTTGTCTATGTGCAGGGCTAGTCTTTCAGCTTTTGCTCTGTTTGGTTTTCTTTTCAATAATTGATAAAGACTTCTCACACCTTCAGCCCCTGTAGCTAGCAATTACTCATTCTATTTTGCTGCCTTTATCTTGTTTTTGCAAGCTTTAACTCATCTTATGTAGTCTTCATTGGTTCCTTCCCTTTATTTCCCCTAGATCTTTCAGCTGTTCTTAAAAAGTCATGTATTTCACTACTAATTGATTGCATTTTTCTGTCAGTGAGACTATAGTCTGTGTTAATTAGTGCTGCAGTCACACACAGATATTCTAAGTGTCTCTTCTTGTCATAGCCACATCAGCTTTTTATGTAATTATTTTCATCAAATTTTTAATTTGAAATCCAGTAGCTATGTGAGACTCCCTGGGACCATTCTATGAAGCTAAAAATTCAACTGACTGCCTTAGCCATGCTGATATCTTGGGCTGGGCATGAGCCCTACCATATTAAGCACTCTATGTAGAGTGTTAACCCCCTTTTGTGAACCTGTGAGAACTCACACTCTCATTTTATTTAAAAATCAAATCAAATTTTCATCCTTTTTGGTCTAGACAAAAGCCTAAAAGATGTAGTGCCTGTGGAGTCCAATCCCAGAAGGCAGAAAACAACTGAAAACATAATTTTTAAATGTCACAATTCTGAAGTAATTCTTGTGGGCTTTTTGGTCTGCCTAACGATTCTTGGATGTTGGTAATAGCTTCTGATCAGCAGCCTTGATGCTTCACATCCTCAACTTGAGACACAAATAATTCTGTTAGTGCTGGAGTTTAGGAGATAAGAAAAGGCTGAACACTGACAATTTTTGTTGATCTGACGGTGCACAACATCAAGTGAAATTACAAACCCTTGCATAACCATTTTAGGCTTTAGACAGATCTTCCTCTAAACCTATGCTTCCCTACTTCTGAATACCCCTGGTAAAGAGCATATTGACAGAGAAACTAAAGAATTAAGCATCCTATAAAATCTATCCATCTCATGATCTAAATGACTGATGGTGCCTTTAAATTTGTGTCAGAGCATACCACAGTAATGCAGTCTTATTCTCTGCCTGTCTCCAAGTTTAGGCACTTGCATGATCAATAGAGTGGGAATTTTTCATTAATACCGTGAGTACTAAGAATAAGGGAAGGAAAATTCAAGACTTTGCTGCATTGTTAAATATAAAAAAGCATCTCACAATATTAAAATATCCCCAGAATCTCTTTGAGTATTAGAACTAAAATTTTGTGCTTAGGGCTGTTTTGACCTCATTAAGAAAAACCACATTTTCTACCTCACTCTAGAAAGATCTTTTTTCTTTTCATCACTCCTCATTCATGCTAAAAAACCAAAGAACTGCTTGCACCCATTAAAAAGAAAATGCAGGAAAAGTATAATCAGTTTTAAATTCAAGTAATTGACAGTGATCTATTATTCTGTCTTATTATAAAGAAATCTCATAGGGGTTAAAAAACAAGTGAAACATTTTTAAAGGAAACCTTTTAAATTTCACTTTTTTATTATAGGACAATAAATCTGGATGTTAAAGGGATGACGTTTTGTTGCATTTAGGAGCTGGCAACCCATTTTCTCTTTGATTTCATGCTAATAGTAAGAATTTCTGCATGGGTTAATTAGCTAACCCCTGTAATGTCTACCTTTTTTCATGCAAGTATATGATAATACTTCTAGTAGAAACCTCTCAAATGAGTGCCTTTCAACTTAACTAACAGACATTAAATGAGCCTGTTCATAAAAAGGAAGTCACAGGGAACAGTTTGAAATGCATTACTTTAGAAAGTTTACAAGTGTCTAGAACAATTTTGCAGCTTCATAAGTCTTCAAGGTCATGCAAGAGAGCTTAAGGCTTACAAAAGTTGGAGGGAACAGCTGCAGTTTTTGAAAACAGTAAAGGCAAACTTGAAACGTAGTTTTATCAAAGCTTGGCTGTTTTCCTATCACAGGCGGTAGACGCCACTAATCTCTTCCTTTTGTTTGAACAGATGCTATTTGCTTGGCAAGTAGCTGAATTTTAAATGCAGAAAATTATTATACAAGGGGAAAAATTTTGACTGGAGGTTAGAAACAGAAGGTTAAATTCAGGAGAAAATCTTACTTTCTCTGACATCTTCCAAGCTGTGTGAGGAAAGATTTCCCCCATACTGGGAACTATAAATCTTGATATTTTTCAAGATAAAGAAGATTTTTTTTAAAAAAAAAATTAGTTTCCAAATATAAGGATGATATTCAAGTTGAATGAATTCAATGGTTGAACCTTTTGGATAGATTTTGTTTGCATGATTGCATTTGATATTAGTGAAAGTCTAGAAGGAATAACTCAGAGGATCAAATTCTCCCTCTGTCTCCCTTTGGTGTATCATTATACAGTTCTTTTTTATTAGAACAGCTCATTTTTACTCTAGCTAAGTCAGGTTAATCAGCATTCATGACATGAGGGCACAGGCTTTTTGGCCCATTTATTGCCTATAGCAAAGCTCAGACATTTTTCCTCATTTTTTGAGGCTGGATTGGAAATCTTATGAAGGATGCCTATCCTTGGGATGGATCTCAGCATCTGCAGCTTTCTTCTAAGCCATCCAAAACATGTGAGCAGAACAGCATGGAGTTCTGATGCAATGCAAAGCTTCTGGACATTCCTGTCATGACTTGGGCAAAAAATGATGCTTTGTGTTGCACATGGAGTGATTAATCAGCTCCCAGTAACTGTTAGATAATGCATCAATACACTGAAATGTATGCACTGAAATCAGCAGTGACCTGATTTAAAAGCTGGTTCCACCTAAGCATATGTATTTTTCCCAGAGCACACAAAAGGCATGTTGCGGAATATGATTTGGAGATGTGGGTCCAATCTGACCTGCTCAGCTCAAGAAGGGGTGAGCTTTCAGGGCTGAGGAATAAATGTTGTTGCTGGAGCAAGTTTTGCCTCTAGCCCTTCAGCTTCTCAGATCCAAACACAACAGATGGTACCTCTTGCAATACAGTATCTCTTTAACATCATGCTGAGGTTTTGGTTTGGTAGGGGCTCTCAACACTGATTTCTGCAGTGTTCTGTTTTGTTTTGGTTTTTTTTTTTCTTTTATTGAGTGGCTCCCATTTCTGTCAAGACCTAACATATTTAGCCAGTTATGGCTGCCAAGATCACTAACAGAAGTGATTCTGTAACACTTCCAATTTTAAAGTTGATTTTTTCTTAGTACTTTGTTACCAGAAAGCAAAGAAAAAAACCAAATTCCTTGTATTCTCACCTTCATTCTGTATTCTGCTTTGTCCCAAGATACATTTTCTTCACTCCCTGAGTTTCTCTGCTCCTCCTGTTAAGAACTGATTATTGAGAGATGCCTCTGCCTGAATTAAGGTGCAAATGAGACCATATGCTAAAGTCAATAGTATAGATTTTATCTAGCAATAAAATGTGAGGTAGAGAGAAAGAAATAGAAAAGAGAGGAGAGGGAGAGAGAGAGAAAGGGAAAAAGACAGAATGTGTAAGGTAGTCACCACCTGTGACTCCAGGAGTGTCTCTTGCTGGCCTTTCTTTACCCTTGGCTTCTTGGTGGTGGAGGTCCCCAGATTGTTCCAAACTTTTCATTCTTTATATATTTTAGCAAACAAAAAATTTAATATTCTTTGGCTACACAGTTCTCTTATGCTGTTGGTTAAATGATTCTCTCTCCTCTGAGATGAATTAGTCTGCAGGTTTGGTCTTTCTCTTGAGTCAATGGGTTGTGGATTGGTGGTTGTAATCTCCCCCTGCCAAAACTGGCTTTTACTCAGTCCCAGCTGATTTCAACACCATTACTGAGTTGGCTTTTCTTATTGCTGCATTCTTTATGTACATTATGAGTGATACATTCTTCTCCCCCAGCGTTGTTAACCTGCCCCTGGACCTGATATAACATTCAGACAATGGTATCACCTTTATCTTATATCAAGTTCCCACCATGGTGGCTTAATTTACAGTCCAAGTTCCAGGTATACATAGAGGCATATTCAGGGGTGGGGCTTCAGTTTGCCACAGTGGGAATTTTTGCCTGGCTGCAGTGTTCAGGATGTGATAGCCAGATCTGACTTCTGCCAGGCTTTGGAGTTAGCACCATCCTGTTGCTCCATTCTGTGCCTATCTCATGGCAAAGTCCTTCTGTGGCCTTAACAGTGCTTGAGACAGGCAGCTGTGATCTTTAGGTCTTTACACTTCCCACAGGTAGACAGCGGCTCACACAATTCAGGAACGGAGATGTTTGTGATGATGTTGGGGAAGGTTGGCAGCAGAAAGGTGGTGCATTTTAATTCTTGAATTTGTTCTTGCTGTGCGGGTATTTCATCCCTGGCACAATTTCACCTGCACAGAAGAATGTTAACTTTTCCTTGACTGACTCTTATTTGGCAGAGGCTGTAAACAGCTTAAAAAACAACACCAAAGGAATGGATCCCTTGTTGCTCTGCTTCTGACATTTCTGTCACATACTGAGAGATAGCAGCACGAGGGTGAGATGGGAGAGATGTAACAGGAGATAAACAGGAGATAATTTTTGAGAATTGTTTTGCTACTCCTTGTATTCCATTTATTGGGTTCTTCCTCAGGTTTTCAATGCTTGCTGTTGGATTGTTCTTTTTTGGGAATGGAGGTGTTTGACCATGATTTTTTTTTTAATGTTAACTGTTAGTGGTATTATACTTAAATGCAAGTGCTTAGTTTTCCTTTTGTAAAACAAATGCAAAGAGTAACTTGTAGGAAAATAAAAGTGAGATCGAGACCTTTTCTTTCCCCAGTTATCCTTACTTTTTGGTACCACACATTATGAAAAGGAGTCCAAAGCAGGTTTTTTTCATGTATTCTGCCTTCTTGAGGTTTATTAGATACTGTGCTCAACATAGTCCTTAGATAAAAATCCTTAGAGTTCATTTCCTTCTGTCTATCTCCAAGGACAGGTTGTCATTTATGACTTCTGTATCTCCTGCTGTTTACTGATAAATTCTTTTTGTGATGTGTTCCCACAGTGAGCATCAGAGGTACTACTCTAGAACAAAATTACGTAAATATTTCTCTTTGTCAGCTTATGAATTCACCTGAAGTGAAACTCAGCAACAGGAGACATTTGTCTCAACATTCCCTCATTTCCTATATTTTTGAGGTTTAATATGTTGCAGTAATTTTTCTTACATTGTGATACCTTAAGCTCCACTTTAACAGGAATTAACAAGGAGGGACAGGGTATATGAATTTACCTTCACCTAGAAAAGGTTGGGATTGCCTCTGGGAAGAACAGCTATTGATAAAGCTATGTTTCTAATAAAATATCTCATGAAATAAGATCCTGCTTTAGGTCACTGGGGACAGCTCTTGAGACTATTCTGATTTGCCTTGTAACCTGTCTCTGATAATGCTGTGACTTTAGACAGCCCTGCAGGATAGGACTCTGATTTATGGATCCTTGCATCGCTGTGAGCTTTGGCCTCCAGTTGGGCTTTTCTTACCTAGATTGAATTTTCCACAGTCATATCCCTTTCCAGTCTCTACTCCCTTCAGAAACATATTCTAAAAAACCTCTACAGAATACAAATAAAATAAATGGTATTATGTAATATTATAAAATAATAATATCATATTGCATATAATTGTAAAATAAGGTCATATAAAAATTGTGGAAAGAAAATTAAGAATATCTAAGATCTGATTTTTGCTTTAGATTTTGTATCAAAGATGCTTTTGGATTATTTGCTTATGGTTACACTATGCCTCAGGAGTTTTCATCCTAAGGTTCAATTCTCTCTGAACTGTATGCTAGAGATCCTTCTTGGCTATTGCAGTCTCCTAAAAGAAATTAAATTCCCAAAGTCCTGAAAATCTTTCCAATGTGCCTTTAGGGACATACTGTGATTCATACATACGTCATTCAAACATGTGTAGATGGGTACCTCTACTGTACCCCAGTCCTTAAGCTTTAGGGTTTATCTCTCCTACAGGTTGCAGTCCTATGATGTTTTGGGGTGTGCCTCTGCCTTGGACCTCCTTGTCTTCACAGAAAAGGATTGTTGCACTTGGGTTGAGTTCTTCCAGTAAAAGACAGGGGGCTGGAGGACTTTAAGACCTGGCTAAGGATGACATAAAGGTAGTAAAGACTTGGAGCCTTGGAAGGTAGGGAAGGTAGAGATCTGCAGATTTTGCTGGATTTAGTCTGACAATTCATCCCCACCTGTTTGCAAAGGGATGTACTTGAGTACATGTGACTTTGGGGGTATTTGCACTTCTCCAAAGGAAAGCCTCAGCTTTCATTGCCAGTTCTTCTTTCAGCTTGTCTTACAAGCTCCATAGTTGCTTATTTCTTGCTCATTTTCTCTCCCCTAGAGAATATTCTCTTTCTTACTCAGAGGATTTTTTAAAAAATTCTGTGAAATTGTGGATTTCCTTATTTTTTTGTAGATTGAAATGTTCCTGAGGTAGATAAGGTGTACTCTTCTTTATATGACTTAGCTACTAGTACCTTGCTGAGGAGGGACTGTTCCCTGTTTTGTGATCCAGTGTGTACCAGGAAAAAAATATCTGCCTTCATTGAGCCTTTTAGTGCCTCACAAACTGTTAAATGGATGAGTTTTTTTCATACAGATGGAAAAGTAGTTTCATACTGCTACTTCTCTCTGACTAGTGGTTCAGATGAGACACAGAGGTTTCTGTTCTAACGTGTTCTGCAATTTCTTCCATTTCAGTTGTGGTGGGTTCTGACAAATGCTAAAATAATTGGATTTGAGGGAATTAGCTGTAGAAAATATTTTTTACTTTTAACTCAGGTGATATTCCTTGGGATGGTGATATGATTTTATCATTATGCTCTGATATAATTTTCATAGATACAAGACTTACATAGTGGTGTTCAGCACGAGCATTTAGCCAAAGCCTATTTAAATCAGCATAAGTTAGTGTCTGATTTAGACAGTGAATCAGGACTGAATAAATAAATTTACTTTCAGAAGTCAGGAACTCCTTTTATTCTCTTACTGTTTTTTACTTAGTGGTGATACTTGTTTCCGACAAACACGTTATGGATTTCAGAGATCTCTTCCACACTTGCCTTTTAGTGGCCTGGTTCTGGTTCTAGTGCTATATCTGCCACTCCCTATAACACTGGTTTCAGTTGTGCTGACCCTCCCATTGAAGTCATATGTGTTTCAAATAGCAGCAGTTGATATGCATATCAACTCTAAATGTCCTGATCTATGTCAATATTTTTCCCTCTTTATTCAGCCTTTTCACAGGGAGGATCTTTCACTATCTAATAGAGGTAACCAAGACACCAATTTATTTCCTTTACGGAACTGAAACCAGTCTTCCTGAGCTGTCAGATTG
>VXBB01002580.1:78791-114347 GCA_013399915.1 Illadopsis cleaveri | reverse complement strand
TTTTTTTTTTTTTTTTTTTTTTTAATTTTCTTTTTGCGTCAGGATATATTTTCTATCTTGCAGCAGACACTTCTGGAGAGCAGATGTTCTACTTTCCTGAATATTTGTTTGTGGTCACTAGATGCATACATGTACCCCAGCATCACATCTCAAATCCTTTTGCCCTTTGGTATATTTAAGAGAAATGCAAGACTCAGTTTTCCCTGAGACATTTAATTATAAAATGAAGCAATCGCCCTAGTCATGTGAAAGGCATGCAGAGGCCAGCTAGTTGCTTCCTGGTGGCAAGTGAAAACTGGATGAACTAAAAAAGGCACTGCTTGGCCTCTTACTAACAAACCAGCTCAGGCAAACATGGAGTACTCCAGGAATGTGTAGGGCTGAATTTATGTTGCTGACCCATAGAATTAAATTGTTCATGTGCATGTGAACAAACTCTCACTGTTATAAGATATATTTGAAGCGTGAGTCTTAGTGATGGGTAATACTTTTGAAGTGTGTCTAGAACCATCAGAAAGACCTCTTAGAAAACAACTTAAAAAAAAAAAAAAGGTGTTGCTGTTCCTTTAATCTCTTTTGGTACTTCTTGGAGAACAATGGCAACATTTGGTGCTGCTGACTATTGAATTTCATTATATGGATTTATGGATTTCAATTTTAGTGTGTAGTTCAGCTTCTATTTAATGGAATGTATACCTATAAACCAAGGAAGTTCTGCTGCTTAATCTGCTCGCAATTCCTAAAGCATCACAAAATTCTCTTATGAGTCCTATATTTTTCTAAGCATTCTCTGGCAGATACGCTGCAACATTTTTACTAATGCTTTGGAAATGGCCTTTCCTTCAGGTGCATGATATCTGATTTGTTGTCGTGCTTCTTACTTCATTCTTGCTTTGCAGTGTGATAAAAGTTTATTAATTGAAGAACTGACACCTTCCATTCATATTTGGAAAACACTCTTTCCTAGGAAATAATTACACTTTCAGGCAAGTTATGCACACAAAATGGGGGACAAAAAAGTGCTTCTTGTCTGAGAAAATGTATTTTTAATTTTCTTTTTCTGGTTTGCTTTGCCTGACGTGCTTTGAATGGGGTCTCCTGGCTTAATGAGTTGGCATTTTCTGTACTAATTTCCAGGCAGCTTTACTCTAACTGTGCTGTGATGAGAGATTGCTGAATCAGTGTATTATGGCTTGCATCCCTCTAAATTAAGTGCTGACCGATAGCATTAAACCATAGCTCTGCACAGTTGACAGTGAGCACTCAGTACCACTCCAGTGAGGGCTTGTCACCAAAAAAAGCCACCAAAGTCTACCAGTTCCATACTGATGGCAAGAAGCATGCACAGAGAAGGCCAAATGCAAAAAAATGAATGGACAGCAGTTATCTGTGGAACTAAATTTCTAGAGAAGTAATTTGCATTCATTTTTCTTGGCAGGCCTGGCTGGCATGTTCTTCAGTTCTGCTTCGTATAATCACAACTGCAGGGAATTGTCCCATTGCGAGTGTGTGATATTCCTTCTGTTTGTAGAGATGGGCACAGTGAAAGCTACAGCACTGCGTAAGTAATCAAAACTCCTTGGTATTCAACAAGAAACTTCACTGACAGAATGCTAAGAATAATAATTACACACCCATCGTACAAGGAAAAAAGTTCTAAATTAAATTAGATTAAAAAAATATAATGTCCTCTGCCAGTATATTATGCCATAAGCACAACCCACTTCTTGAGCAATCCAGGGAAAGTAAGGAACTCATGTCATGACTTAGAAACAGCCATGTGGCTAGAAAATTTCTTTCCTGTGGCTAGGCACCTTTGGTGCTGTCTGCTGCAATTTGATAGGTTAAACTATACGTTTCGTCTGAATTTTTTGAGAAGATGAGCAAGTAAATATACATCTAAGCAAGCCATTATTGTATGATATCCAGCAATTTTACTCAGCTAATTAAAGAAAAACACCTTGTTTAATAAAGGTCACAGTAACATTAAATCAATTATCTGTAATTCTTGAATCTTGAAATCATAGAATAATTCCAAATTGTAAGGTTAGTACTGGTTTTCTCATGGACAATTTTAAGTGGAGGACTGGTCCCTTTCCAAGAGTATCAATCTAGTCAATGGTATACATCTACATTGACCTGGATGTTGTCCCTCAAATGTATTTATTCAAGGATCTGAGCATTTGTTCTCCTCTTCCACAGCAATCAGTACAGTCTCCTGGTTTTTCTTCCGCCAGTTCCAGAAGTGCTTATAATGATTCCCTATTTCCATCTAAATAACATTCCTCTTGGTCATTTTTGTGCTTGATTTTATTATTTTCTCCCTTCCTAAAATGGGACAAAGCCTTTCAATAGCGGTATTGGTGAATTATACATAATAGCAACAGTAACACAATAATACAAGATTTTATGCCTGAAGTACCTATTGACTTCTTCCATTATTGGCTGATTTTTACTTTTGAGAAGCTGTTAAAATCACAGCTTCCATAAATACACACACGCAGTTTATCCATAAACCCATTAAAAACCATTGATGCCTATTGACTTGAAAAATAAGGTAAAATAGAATGATCAAATTCTTTTTGCTTTGTTTTGTAGTCTCTCACAAAACTTGTTGCTGTCTAGAGTGAGAACCTAAAAGCATGATTTGTCTGAAAATATATACAGTGGATATGGTTGTAAATGGTTGGGAACAGCCTTGAAGAGAAGGAGTTGGGGGTGTTGGCCGATGACCTGTCAGTGTCAATGGGCACTCACAGCCCAGAGAGCCAAACATGTCCTGGGCTGCATCCAAAGCAACGTGGGCAGCAGGGCAAGGGAGGGGACTGTGCCTCCCTACTTTGCTCTGGTGAGACCCACCTGCAGTGCTCCGTCCAGATCTGGGGTCCACAACCTAAGACTGAGTCCAGAGGAGGTCACAAAGCTGATCAGATGTCTGGAGCACTGCTCCTATGAACACAGGCTGAGTTTGGGTTATTCAGCTGGGATAAAAGAAGGCTCTGGGATCTTATAGTATTTTCTGGTATCTAAAGGGAGCCTGCAAGAAAGCCAGAGAGGGACAATTTAGGAATATGTTGCCCAAAGAAGTTGTGGATGCCCCATCCCTGGAAATATTCAGGACCAGGGTAGGGGCTTGAGCAACATGGTCTAGTGGAAGGTGTCCCTGGTTATGGCAGAGGGAGTTGGAATTACATAATATCTAAGGCCCATATTTAAGGTCCAAGACTCAGGCTCTTCTATGATTCTATGATTCTGTGATTAACCATCATGAGACCTGTTGTCCTGATAACTCAAGTTTACATTTCCTCTGTCTTTGCACCGGTTGTACTGGGCAGGAGAGATACATCGCGTTTGGAGATAATGTGTTAATTCATGTTCATTCCCACTGAATTAACTTGATTTCACAACGACGTCCATAGTGAGATGACGTACAAGTATGAATGCATGGAAAGGTGAGTAGGGAAAGAACTGAAAGAACAGAACTGTACTTTCTGCAAGAGGCAGAGGACAAAGAACCCCAAATCGACAAAGCCAAAATCCTGGAAAAGTATTAAACAGTCTATATAGTACTCGTTCAAACAGTGATGTAAATGACTCATGGCTCCCCAATGTCTTCAAAAGGTATTAAAAAAACCTGCTTCCTGTGAATGACAGTGAACTAGAGAACTAATTTGCTCTGTAGCTTACACTGTGGCTTTGATCCCCAAACCCATGATATGTTTTATTACTATAATATCTATTCATAATGAAATAATTAGCATCCTTCAATGTGTGCCTCAAATTTGGACCTATTTTCTTCATGTATCTTACACAATTTGAAACATATCAGTTAATTGGGGTTGTCATTTAGCTGCCAGCTTTACTGGAATAGATTTTTAAATCCATGTAGGACACATTGTAATTGAGACTGAGGTTCCAGGTATCCAGTGGTCACCTCATGGTGCTCCAAATAAACATGACAATTTAGAGAGTATAAAATTAGTCTCATCTGCTAAATTCATCCTGCTGTGAAATTGCAGCCAGTTAGAAAAGGAAAGATGCCCTTAGCATAGAAAAATGGTTTGAGGGAATATGAAAGTTATAATGGAAAATGTAATAGATGCCAGAAATAATTACACAGGTGACTTCCACAGAGTATGACTGTTATTCCTTGTATTCCTTTGGAAAACCCAAAGCCTGTTATTACTTAAGCTGCAAAAACAGGAATCTTATGTAGTTCTTTAACCATCAAACAGTCTGCTTTTCTTTTATATACATTATGTTCTTTTAAAGGGTGTTTGTTTCTGAAATCTTTTTCAGCAGAAACAGAGGTTCATTTAATATTCAATTTATAGGATTGTTAATCTCTTGAGGTGCTGCTTTGAAACAATTTAGCCAACGGAAGCTAACATGCAGTGGTGCTTTTAAAGATGTATACAGAGAAAATAATTTTTGCAGAAGAAATGGCACTGCTCTGAATATTGACTGTAGAAAACATTTATATTGCAAACCATCCATGTGTATGAAAAATAGAAGGAAGGTGAAGAGCTTGCAAAGACATCAGGATGTTGCTGCCTATGTGTGTTTGCTGCCTTTGGAGTGGTGAATTTGGTTTCTAACCAGGAATCATAAGTCATGGTGGCTTCTGGGCTGTTTGGTTCACTAAGCACTTTCAGACATTTTTCTTGTATTTTACTCTTTTGCTCTTAATGGTCATTATTAGATATAATCCCACTGCTATAATTAAAAAGGGGGAAAAATAACTTCCAATTAAAAAAGCTGAAGAAATAGAGAGTAGACAGGTGTTACATCTCTTGCCTTTCTGTAGAGTGGCCCTTGAACTGCCAGTTCCACTTAATCTGTTGGTATCAGTCTGAAGAGTCTGAAGGCTGCTGTTGATGCTAGCAGCAAGAGCCAGGATGGCAGGTGGTTATTGCAGTGCACCCAGCCTTCCTCTCGTTATTTGTCCCTTGCCTCTGCTGATTGTGTTCATGAAGGGGGTGAGACAGACTCTGCTGAGGTCACTGGTGAGGTGTATGAAAACATATTGAGGTATAATTCAGGTATCTAGAGTGTGGTGACACTGCTTCAGGTATTTGTCTAGTCTTATTTAGAGCTGGTTTGGGTGCAAGGTGTAAATGTAAGCTCTGAACTACCACAGAGGGTTAGTTTACCCTGGAGAGCTCCTCCAGGTATCAGCTAACCTAATTTTAGATCAAATTTCGACTCCTTCAGAGTTGAAAAAGGTCTGCTTTTGAAACAGATTTCACTAGTAAAATGAATAAAGTCAGAACTAAGCATCAAAAATCTTCAGGGGATTGAAAACATGCGGTTGGGTAGCAATCTTGCAAAGCCAGATACAACATTTAATTGACTGAGCTATGGTGTGGAAATAAACAGAGAATAAAATAAACACAGCAATTGTAATAAAAGACAGTACTTGTAATTCTAGAAAAGTAAGACAAGGAGAAGAAAAAAGGCAACAGGCAATAGTAACAGGTAAATGATGTACTAGTATCAATAAAATGTCTCAGTGTAATATTGCAGTAATTGTCTAAGGGATTTGGTTAATGTTTTGAATACAAATCTGTCAAAACTAACCTTGGTTTTTACTGAGTTAGGAAGGCTTTTTTTTTTCCTGAGTATCTTCCCACTGCCAACACTGTTAAAACTTATCTCAGCAATAATTCTGCAAGAGAAATCTTGTGCTAGCCATAATAGAGAAGCATGATAAAAACCGTGATGAATAGCAGACTTGACTCAACTATGCCCCTCAGTTAATGAATAACATCCATTTTTTATTAAATGATTCATCCAAAATATTAAAGATGGGGCAATCAGGCAGGTCAGGAGCCTTGAAGAGCCACTATATTTTATGAGTTTCTTATCAATTAAATAAGTTTGTTCTGCTATATGTCAATGTTGATTTGCCTTTTTTTTCCTGGTTGAAGTCTGGATTCCACATTCTTAATAAACTTTGTCTCATGCATTATACAGTGGAAATATAAGTCATGAATTGCTGGATTCCCTTCTTTAGATTTTCTCCTCTGCTGCTTCATTCATCAGTGTTTCAGCTCTCTTCATTATACAATTAAGCACCTGATGTGGAGACAAGTTGTGATCTGCAAGTTTGAAGTGGGTAAGACAGAGAGGCTTGGGGTACACCTGACCCTCCTCTTCAGATTACTTGGATGTCGCTAAACTGTGGGGATGGGATCCCATGGTTTCCCGCTGAGATTCTTAGGCTCCCCCACCCAGATATGGCAGGAGCTCAAGAACCAGCTCCCCATGGCTGGATCATATCTAAATTAAAATTGGATGATCTTGTTTCTAGTCACTCTTCCCACAGTGCTCCCTCAGAGTGGCTTATCCCAGGTCAAAGACAGAAGACCATTCCTGCAAATCCACACCAATTTGATTAAGCCTGTTTTCATGAATAATGGCAGGAGTGCTTCTCAGGGTTGGGTTGTTTAATTTAGAACTCAATTATGAGATCATGGCTTATGTTCTTCAGCAGTGAGTATGATCATTAATCAGGATGCAAGGTTTTCAGCTCAGTGGGAAGACCCAGTGTCATGGACTGATTGCACTTTGGGAGCAAACATCTTCCACAGCCTTCACACCATCTCACAGCTATGAAATTGTGCCAGTGATTAGACATGGCAAAGATCAGTAAAAGACAGTTACAGTCACCTCAAAGAGATATATAATAGACAGGTAAACAGAAAATGGGCTATATCTAGAGACCATCTAAAGTTAAAAGTACCTTACACCAAAGAATGCTTTCAAAGTCAGTGATTTGGTGACTTGTTTAGTATTATTATTATTTGCTACTCCTGTGGGTAGATGCAGATTTTTTTTTTAGAGTTATTTCAATTATTTATGCTTCAGCAGTGGTAAGCAACTTAAAATAGATACATCTTGATGAATATTTTTCAGATAAATATTTTAAAGGGTACAGATTACAAGAAAAAGGAAGCACCATCTCTAATTCATGTACTATGACAAACCAGAAGGCATTCTAAAATATTTTTACTTTCTGGGAAAAAATGTTACACACTAAGTTATAAATTTTTTGATAATTCTTTCAAGCAGAACAGTGTGCACTTTTGCTGCAGAGACAAGGATACTGTGTCACTGCTCCAAACCACTGAGAAAGTTTTTTATATCAGAATGGAAGACCACTTAAGATAGCTAATCAAATTATTAGTTGGAATTTGTCAGCCTGACAGATATTGTCACACTTAAGCCAGATTTTTTTTTTTTGGGGATGGGGGTGGGTAGAGGGAGGTGAAAATGCTGGTTTGCTGAAAATTCCCCAAATTGTCAAGGTTGTTGAGGGATTTTGCCTGTGTAAAAGCTGTATCACAGTCATTGTGTAATGGCTATGTTTGTCACCTTGTGAAAAGAAGTCAAACTTCAGTATTACTACTTTCAAGAGAAGGAAGGGGCCTAGGGGTGCTGCATAGGGACGCAGACAGTCCAATAAAACCTTTTGGGGAGCAACAGGATTTCTGTGGGGACTGTTTCTGCCCACCACAATAACTGCCATATGGTGCTCACCTCTGTGTAGACAGTCTTACTCTCAGATGCTTAAAGGTATGACATGTTAGCATTTTGGGATTGAGATAATCTTTCAGCCAGGCTTTGAACTATACTGGGGTAGCAATAGGCTTCATAGCCATACTTGTTTTCCAAATGAAGAATAGTGAAAAAAAATAGTCTGTAATCTTGAGAGAAACATGGAATAATTTGAGCATATAGCCTGAAATTCACAGGTAGAAAATGAATTTACCACTCCTCACCAGCCTGCCCAAAGCCATGTGGCCCAGGTTCAGATGAATCCAATAGTGAGCATGTTGCAGTGAGCAATTTCAGGAATAATACCAGGAAACTTTGGTGACATCACTGTGTCACTCTCGAAAGATGAAAAAGGCTGGTATGGAGCTGACAGTGTTCAGTATTGTTCAAGATAATCACAACTTGGTCAGAATAACATGGTAATCATAGTTTAAGTCACTTGCAAAATAGCAGTAAGCATTTTATCTTATGGTTTAAAAATGAATGTAACTGATGCTTAAAGTGGATTAAAAAATTTATAGAGGCCCAAAAATACCAACTGAGAGCTTTTAACGATTATTTAAGGAAGAAAACAACAAAGGTAATGAGGTTTGTATGGTTTATTGCATTTCGTGTTGTAAGATTGCAATTCACAGTTTTTCTGGAGCTGAAGTCAGCCTACTGTTTAGTCTGTATTGTGTGTGGGCTATACAAAACTTTGTGGGTAAAAATGTAAATAATCTATTAGATAGTCTAATCTTTGCTTTTTCTTCATATTTCCTTTAGTAAATGAGTAATATTATTTTCATTAGTGACAACAAGACAGTTTGCTCCTATAAAATGCTTTTCATCTATGTCGCCCATGCCCTTCAAAGTGGGAGTGCTATTCTAATCCATGTGTTACAGCTGGTGAAACTGAGTCCCTGTGTCATTATGTCTTTATCCAAGGCTGTGTAACATCTAGGTGACAGATCTTGCAATAGAGCTACTGAAATGAGCTCTTTAAATTGGGGTAAAAACAACAGTATTAGAAGCAGCAAGACATCTTGGAAGTTGGGGATGAGATGAAATCTCTATTGAAAATCCCTGTTAACACATTAGATTGGGTTGAGACTCTCACAATCAAAGTGTGTTAGGGAATAAGATGAAGTATAGTGATGATTCACTGGTGAAATCAAACCCTTCAAAACAGCCTTGTCACTTGCTAAGTAACCCAGAAACATTTTAGCTACCATCTTCTTCAAATGATGTAGTTTTCTTTGAAGGGTCACATATTTAGAGTTTGTCTATCCCAGTTGAGGTGCCTGAAAGTTACAATATGTGCAAGTCAGAGTAGTGGCCATAGGTAGCACCCAAGACAGCTGAGAGGGATTCACCATCACCAACGGAGGGGCTGATTGTCCTCTGGAGATACCTCACTCTCTTCACTGACAGTGCAGTGAGAGTGACAGATTTTGGCACAGTTATCAAGCCTCTTGACAACCAAAAGTCAGGAGAGATGGTTGCTTCAGGAAAATAGTATCTCTGAGCCACTCTTCAAATTTAAAACTTTTTTAAACTTATGTTTTATTATCATACTGCTTCAGCTTATGAACTACAAGATATTTGTGGAAGTTCAGATCTTTTCTAAGTTTTGAATGGATGAGATCTGGAGTATATGTTGGAAAGGAAAGAATGCTACTTTAAGTCAAGATAGCTAGCAGTGATATGGCAGACTAAAGAGATGCTAGCATGCAGGTAAAAATCTTTTTGTCAATTGAAAAGATGAATTGCATTTAGTGTTGCAACCGTTCATTAAATATTTCTTGAAGTTGTGTCATTCATATTTAGAAGTTAGGTGCTTGAGAGCTCAAGAAGAAACATCTTCAGATGTTTCCCAAGGCAGCTGCACAGGCAAGGAATGCTCTGGTGGCTGCCATCCTTTATAAATCAGTGTATTCACCTTTTTGTGAATAACATCTGATTCTGAGTTATTTTATCATCTTTTAGGTCACTTTCAAAATTCAGATGTGCTGGAAGGTGTTGGAGGTGACAGAAATGCATCATGGAGTCAGGTTTAAGGCAAGAAGAGATAAGCCAGTCGCGTAACTGGACTGGTCTGCAGACCATGGAATTTCATGGAGTCAGTTGTGTGTTGAGCCCTAGCTGTAACTGCTCAGAGTGTCTTCTAGCAACAAGCTTTTCTTTGCTAACCACATGAAATGGAAAATATACCCATATCCTCAGTAGCTTGTTCTCCTGGTTCTCCTTGAATTATTGAAATCTTATTACTAATAGGATACACAGTAAAGAGCATACAGAATTAAAACAGATCTCAAGAAATTGATTTTTTTTTCTTAAAGATACTTAAAAATCATAATTTTAGATAGCACTCTACTTACTTCGAATAACTACTAAAA
Organism: Illadopsis cleaveri; assembly: GCA_013399915.1. Taxonomy (NCBI): domain Eukaryota; kingdom Metazoa; phylum Chordata; class Aves; order Passeriformes; family Timaliidae; genus Illadopsis; species Illadopsis cleaveri. Next base: position 104,409 of record VXBB01002580.1, on the reverse strand, counting down.
CTTCAAAATAAGAAGAACTGGGGGTAATTTTTCTTTTCTGTATGTAGCTGTGTTTATTTCTTTCTTTGCCAGCCTTTAGTTTATCTTGGATTTTTTTGTTGCTTCTCTATAGTGAATTCCATGTTTTTCATGTGGGTGTTTTGAAACCAGACAAGGGAATGCATTATCTAAATTGGGAAAATGTTATTACATAACTGCAAAAAATTGGCAGAGAGATTCAGAGAAAATATTCCATCTGCCACTAGTTTTAATTAAATCAAAAGCCCAGAACAGAAACAATCAAACATGCACAAACCCATAATTCAGTCAAATTACTTGTATAGTCGGAGTTATTTTTATTGTAAAATGAAATGCCCGCCAAATATTTTTTCCCCTTTTATCTACTATGTGTTGTATTATTGTATAAAACAGAAGATTTTTAAAAGTAAATTACTCTTTCCCAAACCTCACTCTTCTTCTTTATTTATGTTTTGAAAGTCTGCATATTATATTGTGTAGCCCTCGAGCCATTTTAGTTAGTATTGAAATCCTGGCTAGCCTTTTTACCACTGATTTTTCTTCTGTTTCTCTAGAATATAATTTTTGGATGGTTGTTTAAGTGATGAAGAGATACATATTGGCACTATCTTTAGTGGCATCAAATTAACAAAGAAAGTTCTTTGTAAGTGTATGACAAGAAGATTATTAAAAGTTCTCTGCAGATTGACCAGCAGTTCATTTCTTAAGACTATGAAGATGTCTACTGATGTCATTTTGAATTAGAGATGGCAATAATTAATGGGCATTATTAGTTATGATGAGAGGGGAAAAAATGTGCGTTGTTATTTGGCAACTGTTACCTGTTATCAGTTTAAACAGATAGGAACTGAAAGCTGATGAATGTCAGAACAGTTCTCACACTTGGAAAGTATTTAGGAAATTTGCTAACTATGCATGTCCCACACTCACTTCGTGATCTACCATTTTAAATCCTTTCTATATGCAATGCATCACTACTATTGTCAATATGCTTTCTTTTATTCCCTTTTGCTTTTTTGCGTCCTTGTATGCGTACACAGAAACGTGTATTATTTCTTTTTCCTATTGATAATAGTAATTCAGAAAAAAAATCTATAGTTCCTATTTGTGCATGAAAAATACAGTGCAAACTGTGTTCAGTTTTCAGAATGTAAATCTTTTTTTTTCTGTTCATAACTTGACAGGTAAAAACAAATTCTGTGATACCTCTGCAAAACCTTAGTAAGGATTGCTCACCTTTTTAAGAAAACAGTCTGTGTGTTCATTTGTGTTGTGTAGATGCACAGGCTGAGACCTCTGAAGTTTTTGGTTTCTTGTCAGTCACAGAGTATGTTATGCTGGAGTTGCAAGCAATAATAGTCCTATATTCCCCAGATATCACATCCTGTATCTATGATGATGGAGGGATGTCTCAATGTGTCCATTGCCTCAGCCTGTGGATATGTGGTAGGATTTGTAAACATACTGGGAGTCATAGAATAGTTTGGGTTGGAAGGGACCTTTAAAGGCCATGTAGTCTTACCACCCTGCAATGAGCAGGAACACTTTTAATGAGATCAGGTCACTCAGACCTCTGTCCAAGCTGATTTTGATTGTCTCCAGGGATAACTTCTGTTCTCTTGCTTAGGTTTTACCTGCATTCAACAGCTTACAGCATCAGACGTAAGGAATTTAGGAAGCATCACTGCCAGAAACCAACACCACAGTGTTCAGAAATCTTCACCACAACCTTCAGAAGCAAGATAGTGTAACACCTTTCCCATTTCTTGGGATGCTGTTGGTTTGAATCTAGTGCTGTGTTCAAACTGATGTGGCTACAGCAGATAATATGAAGCAATGCTGCCTGCTATGTCAGTGTGTTCTGAGGTAGTCTCTGTGCCTTAGATGTAAGCAAGATGTGCTACTGCTTGTGGGCTAGGTCTGTTCTCACGTCCTCTCTTGGGAGGCATCCTTGTACTGTGAAGTTTCCCCACAGTTCTCATTTTCCTGAGAATGGTGCATGAGCTAAAACTGTGTGTGATAATGCCAGGTCAGATAGGCTCTGTGTGGGCCACACTGCTGGTAACACAGCCTGTTTATGCTGCAGTGGAGAAAACCCACTCCTCACCTTTACTTCCAGATCTTTCTCTGCAGCCATGGGGAATTTGAGTCGTCTCAGGCCTTGATTTTTGCTGGTCAGTGGCTGGATGAGTGCCATACATTGAGGGTGCATGTTCATTCCTCTCCTGGTCAATATTAAGGGATGCTCCATGCTGTTGAGAACTGTGCTCTTCCTTTCTCATTGCTTTGGCCCACCTGCCACAAAAGAAGTGTTATCCACTGGTTTATTGAGTTTCACTTGACTGTCTCCTGCTAGCTGAAAACTTATTTCTTATCACATCTCATAGCAATCACATCTTTCACAAATTTGCTGCAGTTTTGCCGTGCATCAATAAACCCAATTCCCCATGGGACTTGGATCTAATATTTTCCATGCTTGTATAAAATCAGTTTTTCAGTCCATTGCAATCTACTGTCTGTTGCATATATTCAGGAAGGTGGCAATCTTGAAGGGAGTTCTGATGTCCTAAGAATAGCTGAAAAGAAAAGTGAACTGAGTAAGATGGATATAATTAAAACCCTAGCAATCTTAAAACAAGTATGATTTTAAGAAAAAGGTGGTTTGAATAATTTTCTGCAGCATATTTACATTAGCATATGTCTAATGCAGCTGGAAAAAGTAAAGAGTATTCCAGCATTGTACCAGAAAAATAAGTGCAAATTTTGGGGTTTTTTTTGTATTTAGCTCTTTCCCTCATGCTTTTAGTGTATCAAATTATTCTGTAATATTTGAAAAGCTGAAGCACACTCTACCTGAATAAAGTGTAAACCACTAGCAATATAAATGTACTTGATATATGAGGAAAGAAGAGAGATGCAACTTTTCATAAGGTTAGGAAAATGAAAAGATGACCTTACAGCAATTTAGAATTTCATAAGGTACCAGTGAAGTTTCTAAGTTCTGACAAGTTGATTACTGTTAGTTTGTGAGTAAAGCCTTCTGAGGGTACTTTGGAAAAAGGAATTACAAGAGTCTTCAGTCACAAAATTAAAAGACGTTTCCCCAAAAGATGCTGAGATTTAATTGAAAATTTGAACCTCTGAGATATGTGCTAATGACCCCTGTTTCCCACACATTGAGACAGGGTAATGAACAGGACTGTAAATTACATGCCAAATGATTATGGATGAAATCATAGTGAACAGAAGGCTCATGTCAGTTATGGCCTGGGACTTACGTACAGCTCTGATACCCAGCTTAGGTCCTCATCTGCTGCCATGGATGTGCCTCTGCCGTTCTGGGGATGTTGTGGTGAGTGGTGTGAGCCAACTGCCTGCTCGATTTCATTTTCTCTGAGGAAAATTAATAGACCCTAGGCTAACATAAAAAAGAATATTTATGCACATAGTGATCTAAAGACACCAAGATATAAGGAGAAGCTGAGAAATAGCACTGTGTTTCCCTAAGATTTCTGTTAAAGGGTTTAATGATAAAAATGAGAAAACTAATCTCAAATCTCAAGTTAGTTTCAAAAATACATGAAAAATTCAAGCCTCATATACTTTAGAAAAATACTTTTAACAGAGAGCTTGTTTTTAGTTAAGCTGATGTTCAACAAAGGTATTTAAATATTTAAAAAAAACCCTCTATTCATGTTATCTGAATCAGTGGTCCATGTGGAATTTAAATTAGTTAATTTCACAGATTTTAATAACAAAAAATTGACTCTGCTTTTCTGAGTCTTTCAGAAATTTGTAGCTTATTCAGAATTACATGGAGATCTGTGGTGGAGTATCTCAACAATGATGAGAGCAATGAAGGGTATAATTCTCCAGATAATGAAAAAGCTCTTCATCTTTGATTAACTGAGGAGGTCCAAAAGGTCCAAAATTGTTTTTTCAGGATAAAGAATAAGTGGCTTCAGAAATGTTTTGCATACTTGTTCAGGGATGACAGTATATATGCTAAAAATAAACAAATCCCACTGGATCATACTGGACCTTTCAGTCAGTTGAGTGTCTCATTGTGAATTGAGTGTCTGATTTTTTTATTTGATCATTTGGAATTGGTCCTATACTCCTGAGGATGATACAGGATCATTTATAAAGTCAGGGTTACAGTTTTTCTTCTGGATTTGGTCCTGTTTACAATTATTTGCATATATTTTGGGAAATGCATAGAGGATATGAAGAGACTCTGGAGTATAATATTCACATAACGCTGAAAGAGATGCCATTTGATAACTTTGTACTGATTCAATGTTAAAAGTTTTGGTGATAGACTTGGCCATTTAAACACAACCCAGAGAGTTCAGCAAGTCTCCCTCTCAAGTGTATGGTTAACACTGTTGTCCTTTGTTTTGCAGTTTTTCCTTTCTGGTAAACAGATATGTCTTTTTATAGTAATAAAAACCATTTATAGGTCAGACATATGAATTATACCACTGACTGTCTTGTACAGCAACTAAATCCCAGTTTTGGCCACAAGCAAGAAATTTTAGGTCCTGCTCATTTCCTGTATTTCTTTCATTCCTGCATAGTCTTGTAGGGAATGCCTGTATGGATTTGTGTGTACCTTATCCCTTCTGTTTCATTTGATCCTGTTCTGAGTATCTCTGAATTTCCTGGTTTTAGGCTCTGATTCTTGACAGCTTTCTTTTGTCCCTGAATTTCATCCAGTGTGGGATAAGAGTAGCGATGCTCACCTCTGTGTGAAAAGCTTTGCATTCTTCTGTTGAAAAATTCCTTGTGAGAGCAGGGCATTATTACTTACACATTTAACTCTGGGCAGCATTGAGTGGTACCACCAGAATGCTAAAAGACCTGTAAATCTATTGTCCATTCCAATACATTTTCAGAAGTTAAAACAAGAAAGCAAGAGCAGCAAACTATGAAGACAGGAAAACTATGGCAGGCTGGGATGGCAAATACAATTCTCTTTCTTGCTTGAAACAAGACGGTATCTTGTGTCTGAGCAAGTTGGTGTAAAGTAAGCCTAGGGGAGTCAAGTAGGGAACCAGCAGACACGGACAGCAATAAGACACTCTTTGGAGCAACAACAGAACAGATGGTTCAATGGCCTCCTGTCCACTCCAGAGAATGTACAATTACTTACAGGAAAAAGCCCATCTGGTCCTATAATAATCTGAGAATTCATCATGGCTAAAACTGCAATAGGCTTTTTGCCAGCTGTTTAAATTGACTTGCCCCTCTATACACCTGTCTAAAAAAATTTAATCTTCTCCACCCTTTAACCTGTTCTAATAGGTTCACCTCTTGCCTTGTGATCAAAAAAACAGGAAGAACCTGTGCCACCTGTTAGCTTTGGGAAGGATGGCCTGTGCCTATTGGAAACTGCTGCAAATTAAGTGAGCAGTCATAAAGTTTTAGAGGCCACCCAGTAAACTTGCTTCAAATTTTGGCACTGTGACAGATTGTCCGAGGCCAGAGAGATAAAGGAGGTAGCCTGTATAGCCGTATGAAAGTATAGCTCATCATGAAAGGACAGTATTTTCAAGACACTAAGCCAAGGACTTGCACTGCACTGAAATGGAGCAGGTGATTGTGCTGTAAACAGGAGCTTCTAGACGTAGAAGGAGAAAACAATGTAGCCATACTGGGATAGACTGCATATTTGGGAAGTGTGCAACATCAGTGGCATTATTTGATATTCAGGGTCCATGAAGTCATGGCTTTCTACCATATGTAGTCACATCTGAAAAACAAGATGCACACAGGAGTCTCAGCTCAGGGCAGGAGCCAGTTTGCTGTGTATGTTAAAGGCTGTGTGAGGCATGTGTTTATGTTAAACTGGGCCCTGCGTGTTTAGATGGCAAGACTGAGGGTGCAGGGCAAGAATAAAAGGTGCTCAAATTCAAGCTGCAATCTTCTGGACGTGTTCTTGGAAAGTATACTAAGGACTTATTGCTTAAGTCTCTTCATGCACAGTGTGTCACTTTGGAGGAGTCCCTGAGTCAAGTAATATATACAGTTAATTCCTTACTAAATTTTGTCCTCTCTGCACATTATTGCCATTTTCAGCATTGATCTGATTTTATCTCTTGTAAGAGCCCAGCTGGTTTCAGTATGCAGTTGGCTTACAGAAACCCATTCAACCTTTTTAGCCATTTACTTTAACTATCAAAGAGGCATGATTGCTACCTGCAAGTGACAGAGGGGAAGGAGAGGAGTGGAATGAAGAGAATATGTGAATATAAAACTTGTCTGTCTGCATATGAAACCAATACTGTCCTAAGGATAAAACAAAAACCTTCTTCCTCAGTCAGGTGACCAGTCTTATGAAATGGATGCTTCCTCTAAACATCTTTCTAATTCAATCTCTATCATTTTCATACCTGCACTGCAGTTAAGATTTTAGTAACCAGCTGCCAAAGAAAAATGTAGAGGTGTTGCAATATGTTTTCAGAATCTGGAATAGGTTTCAGGCTGTCACTGGTTCAATTTCAGGCTTTTTGACAAGCTATAATCTGTCCTTCTTGGAACAACTGACAATTTTGCAGGCAGAAGCTGTGCAAATAGCCTGAAAAATGGACAGCTATTATTTAAAAAGTACTATTAAGAATAAGAAAATGAAAACTAAAAAGTGCAGGTGTTCTTGAGTGCTGTTTTCCAGATTAGTGAATGTAATTTTTGTAATTCCACCTGGTGGTACACTTCTAAGTAAAAGCTGTAAAACGTTGACTAGTTTAGCATTTGTTAAGAGAAGAACATATGCCAATTATCTTTTGGGAATATACAGTGAGCTGGTATGCCAGATGACACAAAGAAAGGAATATAATTAGATATCATATTAACTGTCACAGTGCAGTCATAACATCTAGGTGCTTTGGCAATAATAAAAGGTGCTACTGCATGGGAATTTGACACTGCCACTAGAAGGTCCTCATCTCAGTACTTTTTGCCTTTTTCATCACTCTGACCTGAAAAATGACCTGAAAACTTCTCACTGATTCTACTTTTTTTTTTTTTTTTCTTTTAAAATACATAGCATACAAATTTTCTTTCAAAAAGTTGTAATTTTATTTTGTAGTTAAAATGTTGCCTGGTTTACCTGGTTCTGGTGTGGTTCTGGCAACTCTGTGTGCATGTATCAGTGTGTCTGTCACTGAAGGGCTTTGTTGGCACCTTGCTCACATGGAAGTGATTGGGTGTCACTGAAGTACAGATGTGCCCTCAGCTTTCTTCTGCTTCGGCACTTCAAGTGTACCCTTTCTTAATATGTCTTAAGAGAGTTAATAATTCCCTCTGCAGTGGTTATGTATGGGAATATACACCATCCTATGTCCCCAGGCAAGCCACAGTAGTGAGAACAACACATAAGGATGTTGTACCCAGAGAGGAATTTTATCCCATTAAGACCCAGGTGTAACTGAGAGATTCAATGATGCATGAGGTTTTCATGGGCTGCAAGCGTACAATTGAATTTTATCTGAATTGACTACTGTGCAAACATCCCCAAATCCAAACCTAATGACTATGGAAGGTATTAACCTCTATCAGTACTGTACATGACACCTTGGCATCCTCTGTGTTTACAGTTTGTAGTGAGTGCTTCATTAACATTTCTATGTATGCTTGCCATTGCTGCAACAGTGCAGGGACAGATTAGAATAATATGAGGTGTTTATAAATCACATTTAGGAATTAAAACAGTGAGCACAAAACTGCTACTTTCAGGTGGGAGAAAATAAGATTTTAAAGCAATTATAGAAAGTCTAACATATCTGGTCTTTTGTTGCTTCAATTCAATACCAGGTGTTTCTGCATGTAATGATGATGGGGAAGCAGTTGCTACCTACCATTGAGCAACTGGAAAATGGTTTTTGTTTTTTTCTTTTCATAATCATTTCCTCTGAAGTAACATCACTTATTTGGCTTACTTTTACTCCATAACATTCAAAATCAGATCTATTTCTCTCTCTCTCTTTTTAAAAAAAATTTATTTGAGGAAGGTCTTAAGGTGCATATGCTATTCTGTGTCCTCTTATTCCTGTGTTTCATTCTTGGCAGAATTATTAGGAGCTCACCTAAGCACCTATTTTCACTGTTTCAAGCTTAAAGCCACCAAAATATTTTTTAGCACCTTCATATCACTTAAAGCGCGGTAAATTTTTATTACTATCCTTTCTATTTGAACATGCAGAGAAGGCAACACAAAAATGGAAATACGCTGTCATTAAAATTTCATTTAAGCTCCATGTCATTGATATTTAGCTAATTACATGGTGCATAATACTGTGCATAGGATGAGATGTAAGGACTGATATGCTGAAGGCATGATGCAGTACTGGCAGCGCTGGTTGAATAGGTCAGAGAAGCTCTGAAGTTGCACTGAAGTTGCTGTTCCCCCTTGTTACTGAAGTAAGGAGTTAAAGTACTTAGATAAGGCAATTTTCCTAGACCATGGTCACCCTGTCTGAAAGGTAAAAAGAAACTGCTTGAACGACCTCCTCCTGTTTTGGAATAATAGGAGGCATTACCTGCACAACCCCCCTGCTTTGTTCGTAGCCTTTGGCCATGATGACTACAAAGGCACTGCTGTCACAGTTATTGAAAGGTTTTTAGGCACCTGTCTCCTGAAAATTTCAGGTTGCTCTGAACGGTTAGGCTTGCTCAGATGACTAGGATATCACATTTCTGAAGTGCTCAAGTGACATGGCATTTTGACAAGCCTTGGTTTTCCTATAATTTCTATGAAAGCTTGCTGCTGCTAAAGATTTGTGGTAGCTCAAGAGTCATCTCTGGGAAAACAACCAAAAAAACCAGATGAACTTTAGGATACTTGAGACCCTTTGTCTTCAAGTCTGAGAGGCAAATATGGATCTGTGTGTGACAAGCATATCAAGACATGCACATATATTGAAAAAGGGCAGTGAATAGTGTGATGCAACATGTAACTTTTGGTAAGTGGTTTAGTTGCATTACCAAGTGGTAAAAATCCTGCTCCAGATATAGAGCAGAAGGAGCATACATAATTTTTTATATAGCTGTTATGTGCATAGCAATGCTAAACCAGTGTTCTGTTAAGAGAAGTGTGACCTTATGTATCTTCTAGAACCTGAATAATGGGCTCCATAGAGATAGTGTTCCCAAGGCACAAAGCTTTTTTCCCTTTCCTTGGCTTCAACAGTTTCATAGCAACTGAGAAGGGTGCTCCTGTTGTATGAAGCATGCAAAGGATTAATTCTGAACACTGGTCATGTTTAGTATACAGACTTGAGTCAGAAATATTCTTTTATAGTGTTACAGAAATGCTAAAAGTAATGGGACTCAGTTCACTCAGTTTTGAGATGGGGAATGGCATTAGTCTTGGCTATAACTGCTGTCATATACTGAAGATGCTTCTGACTGCATGTATTCCAAGCACATTATCACTTCTGAGGGAGACTAGTGTTACCAGTTCCTGGATCTGCATACTAAGAAAGAAATGTTATTCAAGTTAAACTTCAAGAATTAATGTAATGTTCAGGCTGATACTTATGTATCTATCATTAATAGTTATGAAATGAGTGCAGCAAAGGAGTGGGTAATATAAGCCCAAGACCTACTGGTATAATAAATATTCTAATGAAGATAAATATTCTGTGAAAGTTGATCAGTTACACTGAAGACACCCCATGGCTTGTAAATGTCTGGATTTTGCATTACTAATTATTTAGCTGAAAAGGTATCAAAATATTCAGGAGACTGAGAATGGTTATTTTTGTCACCCTTGTTCATCACTCAGTTGTTAATTTTGTTGTAGGGAGTAAGTGGAACTCTAATAGGATTTAAAGGCAATATAAATGTGTGTCTGAAATTACAGTGGTCCTTGGAGAGAAACATATCCAATGTTTTTGGCATTCCTCTGAGTGACGTAAATGAAATCAGGCACTAAGCACAAGTGTTGCATGCAAAAATGTGCTCTAAGACACTGAGAAATAGATAAGCAGATTGTTTACATCTGGGCTGTGTCTTGGGAAGGGCTTAATCAAATCATCTCATATTTACATTGCACAGTCATCCTCCATCACTGGTAGGATCAGAATTTTCTGGTCTTTTTAACTCCACACATGGTGTGGCAGATAGTTGCTCCAGCACAGTCTGTCACTTTGGTGCTCTTCTGTGTAATGCAGAACAGATTGTGATCAGCTGCTAAACGTCCTTGACTCCACCCTCTAGATCGTTTTCTGCCTCTCCTTGGTGGGATCATGCAGCAGATCACAGTAGTTCATTCTTTTAGGTACCTGTCACAGCACCAACACATGAGCCACTTGGGTTAGGAGTTGTTGCTAAATAGAGAGCTGTCCCTCAGGAGCTTGTCAGAGGTTGCTCATTTCATAGAGGCTGTAAAAGTTCATACATACTTGATTAGCACTTCATATGAGATGACAAGACCTGAAGAAAAACCTTGCATCACCTTAACACAACCTTCAACAAATGAGTTCTGTCTTGTTTTCACAGTAGCAGCTACAGAAGGCACATCTGACACCTGCTGCATGTGGCTGCAATTTGATTTAATACTGTTCCTATCCCTTGTTTACCTTGTTGATCACAAACAGTTTTTGCAAGTGTCCATTCCAATTTGCTTTCAACCAGAATGATGTTTATTAAATGATTGTGCCTACATCTTTCCTAATTCTAACATGTCTTTTTAGATCAAACACAAATGAAGAGGGGTTTAAAAGACACAGAAAATTGGAGGGAAACTGTTCCCGGGTGTTTGCACAGCAGCTCTGTGGTACATAACATTTGCTCTGTGGCTCCCAGGGTGGGAAGGCGCTTCAGGGAGCCACTTACCTGTCAGATGCTGCCACAGCACTTGAAGGTTTCCCCAAGAGAATCACATGGCAGAGTTCAATAAGAGAGTTTAAGGTGTTGGTGTTGAACTGAGCCAACTGTGAGGTTGGCAAACCAGCTTCATGGCAACAAACTGTGGCCATTACGCAGTAGTTACACTGAGGCCAGAGAATCCTAGCAGAGCCCTCATGTACTGGACACTGTACTGGAACTACAAGCTGTATTGTTTACTATCTCTTGGCCTTCACTTTTCCTTGCTATTTTGCACTCTGCAGAAAGGGCATGGTTTTAACCTGATGTAAAACCACACAGATGATAGGCGATAGGTAACAGCCTTAATGGCCTAGTGGGGCATTACACAGTGAAATATCATGACCTTGTCAGGAAGGGCAGTAGTTTCCTGTTAAATGACTGAATTTTCAAACAAAAGGTTTAGCATTCTGGATGGCAATTTTATGTCGCTACTGTATGAAGTGCAGCTCTTGTGCTTTTAGCCATTTTACTGAGAATTTTATGTAAATCTTAGCCCAATAAGTCTCCACAGGCTATTTGTCCTGAATGTATCTGTTGGACTTTGAATAGTGAATAATTGAATATTATTTTTTTAATGTTTAACTTAGTGTTGGAAGATGTGTCTGAGAAAGCATAGGCTATAATTTATTTCAGATACAAATAAAATATTAATCCATTGCTGTCTGTGCTATTATTAACATTTGCAAGGCACTAAGTCTCTTAGAATCTCCCAAAAGCTGCTGAGAACATCATTACTGGAACAGTCAATTATGGCATTTTAATTTCATTTTTTACTAACTGGCGTGGTTAATTGCAGCATACTCAGTGGGGTGGGTCAAAGCACTATTTCATTGGTATACAATATTTGCATAGAAATCTTTACTTTAGTGCCCTTAACTGCTCTGGAGAAATATTTCTAATAGATTTCCTAAAAAGCAATATCCTTGCCTTCCTTCCCTTTCCATCCTTCTCTTTTTTTCTTCTTCCCCCTGTTTATGTGGGTGTGTATATACATTTCAGATGAACCATTAACCTGTCCATGTGTTTGGAAAGTTTTCAAAAATCACTTTTCTACTGGTTTAAGGAACAATAGCAAAATCATCCTGACAGTGGAGGATGCAGCAGGAGAGGGGATACAGACATCTGGATTTGAAACACAGCAATACATAACAAAACATATACTAGTAAATTCTCAAGCTGTAACCACAGGCATTTTATTTCCTGCAGGACAGACTAAATTTAGAGTCAGTAAGGTAGATAATTTTAAAATGTTTGGGATTGGTGTTTTGTGTGGTAGTCATTAAATGAATGCATGAAAAGTAATTTGAAGTCTTCATATAGAACTTTCTATTCAAAGCAAACAGGTATCAATCAAAAATGAAAGGAACTGCTCAGTTCCAGGACAAATATGATCATGTCTTAAGATGGGTGTCGATGGGTGTCTAACTATGTGCTTTCCAGAATTTGTATGATCACATATTCACAGAGGAAAGCCTCTTGAATCTTTTTCAACCTTTTGTTAGAATGGAAACTCTTGAGAACCAGGTTCAACTACCTGTGTGGAGCAGGCATATAGAGCTAGCTATAGATAGAGACAGTGATCCTTGTCCTTTGGTGCACACACAGCTGCTGTGGCTCAGGTGTGTATGATTTTGTTTGTTATCTAGCCCAAAGATTTCCTGCGGATTCTGCTGACTGTTCTGTTGTTTCCAGAACTCAGTCTAGGAGTCTCTTTCCAGAACCACATGGGAGAAGTTTATTGGCTGGTTATCTATATATTTTGAATTCTGAATTTATCCCAGTGTCTACTCTTAAGTCTCACTTTCCTTTCAATGTGTGTGCTTTTCTCCCCTTTCACACCTTTTCCCATGCCTCTCAAGCATGCTACTCTGGTCCCCATGAACACAGTGAATAAAACAGCAAGAACAGTGCTCTCTCTGGGTAAGGCCCAGACCTTTTATAAGTTAAAACCCCCCAAAACTTCAAGCTTAAAATCCTCTCTGCGTGGTCTCACTGTTTCCTTTATTACATATCCCCACACAGTCTATAAACACTCAAAACTGTCTGGGTGTACAGGAAGGGATAATGAATCAGAAGCCCCTCTAAATAAATCTGTAAATTTTTAGCCAAAATTTTAAAGCAAACTCTACTAGCAATATCATCAACCCTGTATTTCTACTGTTCTTGGGAGTATCTCATTAAACATCAGAAACCCCCTGTAATATTTCAATAATGTTGTTTATTGCAACATATGATTGCATATTAAAATGTTTTATATTCCAGTTGATAAATAAGTTTTCCAGCTATAACTTTAAAAGCCACTGGTAAATTTACAGAAGAACCTGTAAGCATCAACACAGTGCTAAATTCTAATAAAAGAAGAAGGAGCCTGAAAGCTGATAAGAGAAGTGGTGACTTATAGAAGAAAGATAGTTCAGGCAAGAGTAAGCAGAGAGCACTGAGTTGTAAATAAAGAGCTGAAACATTTTCAGGAAGTCTAATGCAAGTATTAAAGCTGTGTATGAGAGCTTTAAGTAACACAACTGGAACATATGTAATACTAAGAACAACACAGATCAGGCATCAATTAGGAGGTTAATCTTCATATAATTGTATGTATTAGCCCCTATATTAATGTAAGAATGAAATCTTATGATTGAAAGTCTACAGTATATTATGTCTAAGACTGTGTTTTCCTTCTGTGGGTTTTACCACAGATGTGAGGGAAAAAATAATAGCACTACAGAATTAAACAAGAAGGGTGAGTAGACCTTCAGGATTGGAAAAAAAGGTGAGCTAATTCTTCCTCAGACTGCTGAACTGTAAAGCAATGGATTGATTTTGGTAGTGGTGGGATAAAGAAGTGTGGTGTCAGGGTGGGATATGTTGGTGCTTATGTAGGTGGCTGAGGTACTGTGGTGGTGAGGTGCAGAAACAGCACGGGAAGCAGTTCTGGCATTCCCTTCCCTCATGCAAATCTCACTCCGACCTCACCCATGCCTCATGCTCAAGTCACTTGAAAGCTGATGCCACCTGTCTTTCCAAATTATAGGATGTTTTGTGATTTTAGAGGCTCATTGTCTATAATAGACTGAAAACTGCTGCTATTGCCAAGAGGTATCTTCAGCACCATCTCAAAGAAATATTCCTTTCTTTCCTTCAGGCGGAGACCTGTGAAAGAAGGGGGGATTTCCTTGGCAACAAGTTGCAAATAAGTACCTGGGTGGCCGAGGTTTAGATGTCCTGGGCTGCTCTCCTCTGTGGAAAAGGGTAAAAGGGTAAAATTGGTAACACATGGACCAGGAAAGAAAGTCAGCATACTTCATCCCTGAGCCTTACAGAAAAACATGTCTAGGCTGGTTTCTGATGGTTTCGGGAAAATCTGTTATCATAATCTTCTAGTTGAATAGAAACTGTCCAAGTTTAACTGTTGTCTTTTTTTAACAGAGCAGAGGCTACCTTGGCAGCAAAACACTGGGAGTCACATCCAGTTTAGCATTTATGGTACAGCCAGCTGACTACAACAAAAAGAAAGGGTGCTCACAAAGGCAAGTTCACAATTATAAATTATTCTCTTTCTGTTTTAGTCGTCTTTTGAATTACAGATGTACTTGAAGTGTTTTTATTCAGTCAAATCAAGTGAAAAAAAGTAAAAAAGGCAAATGATAGAATAATATTTTCATGTGTAATGAACCAGCTTACATAAATATGATGAGGTATTTGATACTGTTCTTGTAGTCCCCATTACTGGTACAGTGTAAGACAAAATGTTTTTTTTAAAACGATTACTGAATTTTTCACAAACTGAAGAATCCTTGATTTATAAGCTTTGAATGTAAAAAGAGTCAAAGATTTTCATGCCAGTGAAAAAAGTGTAATAACCTAGATCCCCTAGGGAAGTGTTTTATTTGTTTGGTGGGAGATTTTGTACGGAAAGTCTGTATTTCTTACTTGGAACAATGTGTTGTCAGAGAACTGAGATTCAGCTGTTATCTTTATATATGCTGTTAATATTAGGTTACTTATACTGCCTGTGGGGCTGTGTCCTTTAAAAAGAAGTGTTCAAAATTTATTATGAGCATCAAATGTCTAAAAAGTTATGTAAAAATTCTGGAGTGAAAACAGATCTAATGAAATATTAACTACTTATGAGTTTGATGATATATGCAATACTTTATTCATATTTTTGTGTCAGAAAGAAACATTTCTGAGCAGGAGTTGACTGGTTCCCAAATGGAAAAAAGAAGAGGTCACAGCTAATGCATGATGTGAGTGAACAGGATGAGTGTTTATGCAGGTGATAATTAGCCAGAATTTTTAACCAAAGAATTTTCTACTAATCTAAATTAGTGCTTTGGATTGTTTTTATTTGGTGCACTTCACAGAATATCATGTTCAAGATGTTCATCAATTGTTCAAGAGAGCAAAAATGTGTAATGGCATAAATTTATATTTTAAGTAAATGTATTTTTAGTGTGTATGTTAGCCCACGTGCATAAAACATTGTACCCTTGAGATCCAGACTTTCCCAGCTCAGTAGGCTTTCATGTAACTTGCTTTGGATGGAAAAATAGGGGCTCAAGAAACTTATTTTTATGAAAAGAATTATCATTTCAGAAACTGGAGTTTTAAAGTCTCTAGATGACACAAATTCTTAAAATTCCCGACCAGACAATTCATAGTTTTTAGCCAGGGAGAGAAATATTACAGTTTGAATACACAGCACTACAAATTTAAGGGAGTCAAAACTCACTTGTTTCACATACCTTTGAAACATAGCATAAATTTCCTCCTGGACCTCATGTAGCATGTTGCACTTTGCTAAACCATCTTCTGTGGTGGATCATTGAGAAATGAATATTTCATCATGAGAGCTTTGAGTTTTAAAATTATTTCAAAATGCTTCAGTTTTATGTTGTGGCTATTTATTTTTAAATCGTGCATTTGTTTGAATTAATAGCATTTCTAAACAAAATAACTGCAAACACATTGAAATGCTAGACAATTGATTTGACGAATGATAAGCAAATGATTTGAAAAATTCTGATTTTGTTGTCTTCCTGTTGTCACTAATTCTACTTCTGCCATCTTCCCCTTTTCACAAAAAACTTTAATTTTATTACATCTGCATTTTTTAAAGTTAAAAATATTTTGTGGAACAAGAATGCTTGTAAAGGCACACTAGCCATCAGCTATGTTGTTAGCACACATTTATTAACAATTTTTCAGGTATTTACACACAGTCCACTGCCTGATTTGAAATGCTAGTGGACGTTAGCTTCACAAAATATTTGCTCTTTAATTCTAAAGGGTGTGATTTTTTTCAGACTCTGCCTGCTATTAGAAATACATTCTGCAAGACTTCAAATTGTTTCATAGAGATGTTATAATAAGTTTTGGTTCTGCATCTGAATTTCTTTCATTCATAGAACCTCTCTGAGTTTAATGGGAATTTTTCTACAGGAAAGATTCAAGTCCTTAAGGGCACAAATAGAAAAAATAATTTTATCGCTGATGGTAAACTGAAGGCTATTGTCAAATAGGCAAAACACAGACCCAGCAAAACAAAAAGTTGAAGATATTAACTTATTTTTGGATAGAAAAATGAACTTAATAAGTGCAAGAAGCGTTGCATAAACAAATCTGCCATCCTTATTTTGCTTTAGTTTTCTCAGTTGCTGCATCATCTCCCATATATATTTCTAACTATATATCAATTTGCCTGAATCACCATTGTCCTGTCTGAAAGCTCGACTTGCAGATACTCAATAGGACAGAGACCTATGCCTCTTCACTTGATGTTTCCGTTTAGGCACAATTATCCTGAGTTATTTAATTTCTACACATTCTGTGGAAATTCATTTAAGTGGCAGTTGTGCAAGCTTGTGTAAGTTTGCTGCCACTAGGGAATCCAGATTTTAGTTAAACTGCAGGACCAAAGATTGAGCCTGACTACCTTTGCTTTAATTCCCCATGCTTCTTATTTTTCCTCCTTATGACCGAGAAATAAATGATTTGTCTGGGGAAAAAAACACCACAAGCTTTTTGGAACTCAGGTTCTTCCTCAAATATTAAATATAGAGATAGTTCATGCTTTGTAAGTAACCACATGGAAGAGTACCTGAGACTAGTGTGTTTTTCTCAGAAATACATAATTCTAAAAGTAGCTCTTGGCCTATGTGCATACTGCCTAGCTAGTTTTATTTGAGTATTCACTGAATTAAAGTATTAGCTTAGGAGCCCTCTCATGGTGGGGGTCTCTCTGCAATCCCTGGAGGGAGACAGACTAGGCTCTAGAAGTGTTTGTCTGCTGTGATGCTGTGGAGTGGGAATAATCCAGCCAAGAGGTGGCCATTGACCTGGCACTTCCTGTGGCACCTGGCAGTCACCCTTGTCTTGGAGCTGGACCTTCCTCAAGGTGCTTGGGCCACACAATTCTTACTTCTGCTGATCACTGGACAAGCTTAAACTGTTTAAAATTCATTTGTGCAATAAAAAGGAAGTAGTGGTAAATATTTAAATTGTCTCAAAACTGATTCAGTCTTATTTCTTTCCCAAGGAGTGAGAAAAGTTCAAACCGGGTATTCAATATTAAAAGCTTTGTGGAAGTTAAGGTCAAAGGAATGTGGGAGGAACTTCAGTTAACATGATAACTTCTAGATGATCCATGTAACATTCTTAGAGGTTCGGAGAGATTTATTTTCTTCTGTTATTTTCTTTTCCCTATTGATTTCTTGTTCAAGCAATTGAAATACTCATTTAACTGATTTAATTCTACTGTACTTGCAACATCTATGTCATGCCAAAATATAAAGGGTGTGGATTACATCTGTAGGTATAGATAACTCCATTGACCGTGGATTTTCATGACTGTCCCTTGAGGTAAGGAAGCAGCCTTTGTTTTCTAAGCAGGGATAGTGAAAGAGGAAAGTTGAAGTTAAAAGGAAGAAATGTAGAATTCTGAAATACCACAGTTTAGGTTCAAGACTGAAGTCACCACAGTATAATTTTTTTCCTTCAAATTAGTTCTGCTGACTTACTGTAGCATGCACATGAATAATATTTACATGTCCAGTCCTCCATATGGTTGTCTGTGCTGTTATTAGGCAATCTGGTTTTACTTCAGCTGTCACTCGGCTGTCACAAAATTTGCCAAGTCTCTGCTAAGGCTTGTATTTTGGCTGGCTGTGTGTGTGGGTGCCTCAAGCTGTGTTGTTCAGCATCCACTGGGCAGCAGGTAGCCTGGCTTCTCCTCTAAATGCTCAGCATTCCATGACACAAGCTCCCACACAGCACAACATTCAGTTCCCCTTGCTCCTTCCAGACCTTCCCTGGGAGTGCAACTCAGTAGCAGGACAGAGGGGAAAGCCATAAAATACCTTCTTTTAAAGATATTCTGGTTACTTGTTCTTGTTACTTATATAGTGGGAAAGAAAGTGGGGGGAAATATCAAGGAATGGGTATACAGTTGATTTTAATGAGCATTTAATGTAGAAAAATATTTTTGACTCAGGTTACATCTTGTTCTCTTGTTGCAGTTCATGTTTTAGAGCAAAGCAAGCAGAGGAACCTGTGGATGTTCTGGTGTTTTCCCCTTACTCCTCAACAGTCTAGGTGGAAACATAGATGTTTGCTGTTGTTTTGAGGGTGAGGTATTATTACTTGGCTGTCAGTAGCCATAGTAACACTGCTTTCCCATTACTGCTGAATGCTTGATGCTGAAGGTTTCTTTAATTCTGGCAAACTGTTTTTCTCTTTGTTTATTTTTCTTGTCAGAATTTGTTCCCCTTAGACTTTAAAACTAATTTGACAAGTTAGCCTACAATTTAACGTGTCATAAACCAGAAGTGCTTCCACAACTTTGGTGCAGAATCTGTGTTGGTGCCTAATAGTTATATTTGTTCTGCCAAACTGTTTTAATGCCCTAAATTTCGGACACATTTTTAGCTGGTGTTGATGGCCAAAGCTTCTGTTGGGCTCTTAAGGCATGTCTAAACAGATGGGCAGAGACAGCTGTAAGCTTCCCTGTCCACTCTGTGAGCCAGCCAAAATCAAGCCAGCTCTGCTCTGGAAGTTGTAGAACTCCATTTGTGAGATGCTGTGCCCAAGCGTTTATCTACTGCCTCTTTGGCAGAGTTTGCACATCTGAGCTGGCTCTTGCTTGTCCATCCTGGAAAGTGAACAAGAATGTTCATGCCTGGCTCTGTTCTTTGTTGTGTGTGTGTGTGCCTGAAGGAGTCAAACCCTGGCTCATGTGGGGTGTGTGACTGACTTGACTCTGTCAGTCTGAGAGGAGGCTCAAGGGTTGCCTTTTTGTGTCATTCAAAGCAAAACTGAAATACTGAACAGTGCTGGCTTTTGCTTTAAGCCCCTTGCCATGGTTGTCACCTTTAGGAGCCTTCCCATGGAGGGGTGGTGTGGCAGCCCCCAGCTCATCTTTGAGCACCTCCTTAGGTGGATTCGTTTGCTTTAAAATGCACAATTGTTTCATAAACCTTTCCAGTGCCTGGCCTGAAACCACAAGTGCAGGAAGACATGGTAACTGCCATATTTGAAACAAACTCCCTTGAATGCCAAACACATTGTAAGGAGCTCAAGGCTTCACAGTTTTTTCCCATTTTCCACTCTTTGTGTGCCTGCCATCAGCTGGTGTGCCTTCTCTAATTTGGATTATAAGGTCCCTAGGATATTGCTCTAACTTTTAATATCTTTCTTTTGAAACATGGTTGGTGGTTATAACAATGATAGCTAATTAGAAGAAATAGAACATTGACAAAAGCTTTCTTCTCAATGATCTGATATTTCTAGTTTGATTAGGCAGGTAGGCACAAAGCTTAGAGACACTTTCTGCATCAAGTATAATTTGTGGTAGATGGTACTTCTGGGAACTTCCACAGAGGACATGTCAACACACTCACATGACTATAACACTCTCAGCTGAAGCACTTAGTTTTGCATTGCACAAAATGCTGCTGAAAGAAAGGAAGCATTCATTGCTGATACGCAGAATTTGGTGGTGCTGCTTCTGTTTTTTGCTTTTACTGTTCCAGATGTTCAGAATGAAGCTTTTGGCTGTCAGCTCTGCGGAAATATTCAGAGGAGCAAGGAGCTGCTAGCTCTATACCTCCCACCAAGCATGAGCATGTGTAGAGAATGTAGACAGTTAATGAGTAGGGTAATAAAAAAGGTCCAAACTATTTTCTAGGCTCCCGACTTTTGAATTTTTGCAGTGTGATGTAAAAGTCAGAACGATACCAAAAAAACTTCTGCTTAAAGGATAAGGATCAGTCTATAGGTACTTTTCTCCATCTGGCTTCAGGAGGAATTGTGTATGCCATGTATATAGGCAGACTGTGGACAGTCAAATTAGGAGAGTGCAGAAATGGAGGATTCTCTATTATGCTTAATCTTGGCTAATGAGAAGCAGTACACTAAATTATCCTCTTGCAATTCAGCATCATGCTCATGAGTATGGAATTGGTGCAAATCTGTATTTTTTGGGGATGAATCAGTTTTGGAAGTTGAAACCAGGCAATAGAAATTTTTACTTTCCTCTGTTAACATTGGTTTCTATTTTCCTCCATATGAGCTAGAGAACTTGTTTTTCCTTTGTATTGTTTATATCTTAATAAAAAAGGAAGCAAGAGCTGTCATTGGGTTTGATTTACACAGAGAGAGAAAGAGCCTCCAGATGAGCATCAGATCTAGTGAAGCGCGTCCCACGTCGCATAACCATCCATCTCCTTTCTTTAGTGAGCTGCCTTTCTGCTTCCTTGGGATGTTAGATTTAAATCAGCAGGTGATACAGGCACTGTTCATTTTGACTGTGGTTTTCTCCCTCTTGTATGATGGTGTTGATATCAGCTTTTCATGGGCATTGCAGCAGCATATCAGCACAAGAGGCAAAACACCCAGGTCTGCTTTTAGTCTCAGTAGGTCTATTAGAGATAGAGAACAGAAGTGCCAGAGAAGCTGAATTGATATCACAGCCTTAAAAGAAAGGAATCCTATTATGTCAGTTAGCACAGCTTTATAAACCTTGCAGTGTTTTATGAGAATATTTTTTGGTGATCTTTTTGCATGCAGATTCTTAACCTGTCTGAAATTATCTGTATTCACCAGTCCTTGATCCCAATACATCTGCTGAAACCTTTTGCATATGTCCTCTGCTAGTATCCTTCAACAATTGTCTGTGGGCCTCTTGTTTTCCTTTGGCCTGTTTGTTGCAATTTTTCAGGCTGACAGGCTTTGTGCATGTTCAGAAAGATTTTTCTTTCAAATATGAGGTAGCCAAGTCTTTACTTACTGAACTTGAACATGAAAAAATGGTTCACTTACCCATACAAAATTGCAAGCAAGCATTTGCTTTCAAAGCAATGTCCTTTTGTGGCTTTTTCTCACATGCTCATTAAGTGCTGTGAAGTGTCTAGGAATAGAAAAAGGGATTTAAGATGCTTTAAGAAAAGACAGTGTTCTTGTTCTGTTGTTATTCATTTGTACTTATTAGTGTGTAGAGATCCCTTTCAGGCCCACTGGAATTGCTACCATCCAAATATGTCATAATAGACGGCCCTTGTCCCAGAGATTTGCCAGGCTAAAGAAATCATGGGCAATGGTCCAGAGAAAGGGACAGCAGAGAAATGGAATTACTTGGCTGAGGACACTGAGGATTTACTGTGATCTGGAGAAGAGGGAAATGTGTGCCTGTGCCAGGGCCCTGTATGTACGCCTGTCCCATTATTTTAGTGCTGAGCTGAACCCCTCTGCCCTCATTAAGCAGCCACTCATGGGGGATGTTAGTTGCAGAAATTAATACATCTTTTCTCTTAATTTTATTATTTTAATGTTGAATTTCCTCCCAAGACTGATAAAACCGATATTTTCAGCTAATTGTTAAATTCTAGGCTGCCCGGTTCACCTTGAGGAACCGAGTTCTTTGCAAAATATTTTTGGATTAGTAGATATTTGTGACTGAATCAAATTAGGGCACATATTCCAGTGTCCCAGGACTAGGGTTCATTTGTAAAGCTGCATGCTTTGTCAGACAGGACTGGACTAGTGGGCAGAAAATGCCATTCAACACTGGGGAGCATAATTCTCCTTCCCATGCCAGGCTGCAGAAGGTTGCTATCTTTACTGCAACCTGCCAACACATGGAATTTTGTTGTTGAATGAGTAATGAGAAAGAAAACCAAACAATTTTCCACTTATTTCTTGATGTTGCAGGAGCACTTTTTCCTCTGAATCTCTTTACATAGAGTGTAGGAATTACAAGGGTAAACAGTGGATAGCCATACAAAATATATTTATTTGAGAGGTGTATGTGTGTGTATGGGTGTGCGTTTGAATGCAAGTTAGAAATGGCAGTAATAAGGAAATTCCCTGTCCCTTCTCTAAGTTTATTGAAAATCCAAGCAGGACAAGATATTTCCATGCTCACTTTCATGAAATTCATGTGATAAGGTATATCCCCCTGAAAAATTGGACTTAAAACACCAGGCTTTTGTTAGTAGAAAACTGGTACTTATTTTGTATAGAAATTAAAATACTTGAGCACCATGAAAGTCTGGGAATTCAGAAGCACAAAGTCATTGAATTCCCTTTGCCATTAAGGGAAGGCTGATACACAAATAATTATAAGTGCCAATTTGCTAAGGATGCTGAGTTTCCTGTCCATATTATGCTTCAGTCTACAAATAGGCTGTGAAAGGTAACTCAGAGATACCACTGCCTATCACTTGGCAAACACGTGGTCATTGAACAAACATAGATATTCCCGCAAGCATGAGCTCTCTGTGTGCTCAGACGGCAGAGTTGAGGGAGATGGGTGAATTACAGGGCTCTCTGGGAACCACAGATAACAGAAATGCTGATGCTACATCAGCACTCCTGAGCACCCAACAGCTCTGCTCTTACTTGGGATGATGCTGCTTCCTACCGTGCACTGAGTTATTAGAGGTATTAGAGGTCATTGTCGTGACTTCCCAAAAAACAAATCAGAACAAGAATCTTTTGTTTGCACCTATGTACACTATATCATGCACAAATGCAGTGGCAAACAGTGGTATTCCCCACTCTCTTTGAAGTTACAATGAAATGAAACATAGATGTGAGGAGGTGGTTGCACTCACTCGTGTCTTGCCTGTAATAGTCATGATTGGCATGACTAGCAAAGACAACTTGCTCAAGTGCCCTTATTCCTGGAGGAACATGGGAATTGCTTCATTAAATGTGCTTAGCGTAGTACTGCCCTGATGAGTACCAATTCTTCAGAGTGAAATAGTCACAAAGTTAACTGTAGTTAGGTAACTGGTTTTTGATTGCCTTAAAAATCTGAAAAAGCAGAATTAGTTTTTCAGTTTACCTCCAAAACCAGATCAAATTCTGAGAAAAGATGGTGGGTTTTTTATCACTTTCAAACAAAGGGGCGTTTTGAAAATACGAGATTAAAATGTTTTAACCTTTTAAAAATGCAATTATTTTACAACTCTATATTTCACCCAGGTAAACTTGAATTTGTGAATATCTATTGACATCAACTGCTCAGGTAAGCTATGTGTGCTGTATGGCTAAGCTATTTGGATGAAAAATTTCACTAAACCTTGAAAAAACGAATTAATCCCCAAAAATATCACCCCTAACCTTCTGCTTCTAGCTACTATTTTCATTTGAGCTATGACAATAGTTTATTCAGCTTTTCTATCACTTGTCTCTAGGCCAAAAATTTCTATATTTTTTCTAAATAAACGTGGAGATAGTAATTTTATTTTGCAGGTTGAATGCTTTATATAGCTCTCCTAGACTTGCTGACATAATGATGTCTTGTGGCAATACTTTTCCAAGATTAGTATTGTAGCACATAAAAAATTATGTCTTTTCTATAGATTTTCTTATTTCTGTGAGCAGTGCTTTAGAGATTTAAAAAATGTTATTGGATTTGCCTGTAAAGATAATGTGTTTTGTTCCTGTGGCATCAAGTATGAGAGTATATTCATTGTTTATACACAGACAGTAGAACTAGAAATGACAACTTCTAAATGTTGAGAAAGGCAAAATATTTTTACTTTCCCTGACAAATGAGGGCATATTAATAAGTTTTGACTTAATCTCACAGTAATATATGCTCATGTAAGTATTCTCTGAGCCTTGCACAGGAGCTGTTGTGTCAATCATTACAACAAATTCCTTTGCCTTGATAAATTAACTTATATCATATTTTGGTGCTATTGCAGGACCTTTCTATATTGGAGAGGAGTTACTTAAGGTCCTGTTAGCAGCATTTTATTTTGAAGGCAAAATTATGTTCCCTTGCATTTGTCTGAAAACATTACCTAGAACCAGGTAATGACTTTCCTGCTTGCTGGTCTGTCAGACCCAGCACACATGTTGTCACGTCTGTGCCCGGTGAGCTTCTCCACATCTTTTGTCCTGGAGCATCTAGCCATGGTGGGCACTGTTTGGAGTCAAAATGGAGTGAATGCAGCTCCAGACTTTCTCTGCCAGCCCACGGACAGGGTATGGCTAAAAGTGCACACAACTTGAGTGCAACAGTGCCAATCAAGGGACTGGCTGCTGAGATAAACTCAGGATCAGGAGTTAAGCTTGACAGAAGATTAACAATTTGCCCTGGAAACAGCAGAGAGGCTAAAAATGGCCTCAGATATTTTGCTTGGTAATTTTGGCATCTGGGAGTAAAAATCCGAGAAAAACTTCATATGCTGGGCCTTATGCATGAAGAAGTGCAGTATTAGCTGGCTGATACAACCCCTGAGGCTGGTATCATGGTGGATATTGTGTGGGGATGGCTGGTTTCCTCAGGATCTGCAGGAGCTGATTGATGGAGCTGTCACAGCCCCTTATGTGTCAGAGCCCGGGGAGGCCTGTGAGGGAAAATTTTAATGGTGTTTGTCATCAAAGAAAAATTTTGTGCTTCTCACTTCAGCGGTCCTGCTGACACCATCAACAGAGGATCATGGCAGGCTTTCTCTTGTCGGCCTGATCTTTGCTGGGGCTTCTCATAGATCCTTTTCACTGGATGTGTCTCTTCTGCACCATTAAAGGCGGTGACAGGACTCCAGCTGCTCAGAAAGATGAAGTCTAACAGCTCTAGAGTATTCTAGCTAGATACAAAAGTCATGAATATATAAAATTTAAATAAATGTCATCTTGCTTGCAGGATGAGAGGAATAAGGAATGAAGTATTTGCGTAGGGGTTTTGCTGTTTTGTTTTTGTTTTTTAAAATTCTTTTGTTAATGTATGTTTTCATAATTTATTATTTGTCTGCATCCACAAAGAAGCTGAGGTTCATGTTCTTAGGCTGGATGGGTGTGTGCTGGCAGAAAGGCTGGTGGGGCACAGGTTTGTGCTGAAGAAGAGCAGTGCTTGTCCCCGAGGAGAGAGGGCAGAGCAGGGCAGGCAGAGCCCAGCTGGTGAAGGAGTTTGCAGGAGCTGCAGCAGTAGTAACTCTTGCACAGGGAGAGAAGGTGGTGATGAGGACTGCAAAAGCATTGTGTCATGGGTTCTTTTTCCTTCTTGTGACCTTGGAAATTGAAGGAATAAGGAGAGATTGTAGTACGTGTGTTAGAGGTGCTGTGCAAGGCATAACAGAAAAGATTTTTTTTATCCAAAATACCTTACTTCTAAGAAAAGAAAAACCCGAGTGTGATTTCTCAGAAAATGTCTGTCTCAGAAAACATAGGAAATGTGGAAAAACAAAGCTGTGGGGTTTGTGTGTGGTGGTTTTTTTTT
>VXBB01002580.1:60992-78713 GCA_013399915.1 Illadopsis cleaveri | reverse complement strand
TTCCCCCCTCTTATAATATTGTGGTGCTATCAGTAAATGCTGGAAATCAAAGATATTATATTCCCAGCTGCCATGATTCTGGGCACTGCAGAGGTGCTGTGTACTGTGGGAGCATGAGACCTTCTGACCCCAGGATCAAGGCCCAGTCCCCCTGGCACAGAGCACACTACTGGGGTCCACTGCCCACTGTTCTGGAGTGTCTGGGGAAGCCCTAACATGTCTGCCCAGCACTTCTGGTGGCAACCTGAAGCATTTTAAATATATGTGTTGCTCCAGTTTGAATCTGGTGTAATAAATGCAGTGAACACAAATGCCCCATGGAGCATGGGTCAAAAATAGGGAAAGGGCAACAGATTGTCTTAGAGAGCTTTTCAGAAACTGAACATAGTCTTTCTTTTTGCAGTGAAGCAAGATTGCAGGGAAATATCCAGATGAAAGGAAAAGGACAGTTTCATACTGTGTGGACCCAGGTGGAGGAAGCCACATCCAGGCCTACAGTTAATCTTCTGAGAGATGTCACTGACAAGTTGTGGGCCTGTGTTCAACCTCCCTGCACTACAGCAGAAGGCACTTACAGGTCCTACTGAAAACAAGCCAAGTAGCAGTAGCAAGAAAGTTTAGCAGTAGGTAATTAACCAATTGTACTTTGCTCACCATGATAAGGGGATATTTAAAGCTACTGTGAAAAAATTATGCCTTCATAAAGGCAAAAGTAGTTGCGATTACTTCCCTTAATCTTTGCTTCTTTTTGACAATGACATTTATGAAACATCTGAATGCTCTATGAGCTTGTGAGTAAATGTCATTAAGTTAACATTGTTGCAGAGCTTCCTTTCATATCGCCAAAGGTTTCATGAAAATAATATAGTTTTGTAATATGCAAGCATGAAGCAAAATAGTTGTAAATAGACTTCAAGTTTAAAGGTTTTTTTTTCTAGTATAGCTTTCTGTTGGTATTTTAAAAGTTGCTTCTATATTTATTGCCTTTCCCTTCAGAGTGAGTTCTTTGAGATACTGCAGTGTGATTGGATGTTTCCTTCAACTTTTAAAAAAAGTTTCTGCATTAAAACTTAGCGCAAGTGTATAAGGGGATCTGTCTTTGGATCCCCTTATCTTCAAAATTACCTTTTGAAGTCAGTGGGGATATCTGTTGAACAAGGTGTGGCATAACGTGGCCTAGGGCTACTAAGTTGCTTACTTGATAAATGTTACAGGAAATATGTTCTGATTATTGCACTCTTGCTCTTTTTGCTAAGTGCCTTAACTTCTTCTAGTCAATGGTTTCCCCATGAGTGTGCTGTCCTGCCAGACTGGCATTAGTTAAGAAGAAGGAGGAGAATTTAGTCTGATAGCTGTCCCTCTTGTAGAGCAACTGGGACATCTTCAGCAATTGTGGACACCAAAGAGAAGGGACAAGAGTCCATAAAGAGGTAGCTCATCACACTTGGCATTTTAGGACAGGTACTCAAGCGGGTATGTTAGTGCTGCTTGTCTGGCTTTGAAAAAAATCAGATAGCTTTACTGTGTCTAAGGCCCTTCATCCTTTTAGATACTTCCAATCTGGACAAAGTTTGTTATGTTCTGTCCATTAGGGTTGATAGTAAATCAACAAGGATTATTTTAGTCCTGGAAACTTCCAGGGAAGAATTGGAAGACTGAAGTTGTTCCTAAAACATAATTACTTTTAGCATCAGTAGAATGGCCTGTGTGAGCATCTACATATTGATAGAGTTGGCAAGCAGCTTTAGCAAACACATTACTGATTTTTAAATTGCAGTTTGAGCGCTGTGAAGATGAAGATAGCCCTTAATATTTTGGTCAACTTTGGGAAGAGGGTGTAGCTTTAATATCCAGTTCCTGCTTATTGGGACTTCTTAGTAAAAATAGCACATATTTCCCAATGAAGGTCAGATATGGAAGAGGTTTCACTGAAGTTATCTGGTAAATTCTAGACCAGTAAGCCCCTGAGATGAAAATAGTTGGAATGCAGGAATGCATTCAAGGAAAGCAGATACGTTCAAACTTCCTCTTTTTCCTCTCTCCAAATTATCTGCTTATAATCAACTGCTGTTGGAGAAAGGCAAATTCAGTTTAAGCATTCTTAGAGTTTTAAGACATCTACTCCTTCTACTGAGATCACGAATCTTTCTGCTCTTTGGCTTTGCCTGCCACGGCTGAGTAGTGGGACATCTAAGGCAAAGTTGCTTTTGCCCAAGTCCCTGGTTTGTGCAGATAGCAGAAGTTTTTTTTCAAGTGTAATGAATTAGCTCTCTGTGAAGAGCTCACATGACCTCACTCATGCACAGAGTGCATCAGAAGCCTGATGTAAAGACAAGGCTCTGTAATGAGCAAAGGAAAGAGAAGAACCAAACTTTAAAGTCTATGTGGTTCTTCTCTTCCAATGCAACACTCTAGGAAACAATCCCCAAAACCTGTACATATGCTTACCTTGCGGAGTCTTGTGGATATCAATGAATGGTTCTTGGACCTCAAAGATGTGGTCTGTGCAGCAAGTCTCACTTTGAGCTAGTTGGAAATATTGAAAATATTTTTTCTTTCTCTTCTTCCATTTTTTTTTAAAATTTAATACAACAGCATAATTTTAAGAATGTCTTTGTTATTAGGTGCTTTCAGGTCCAAGAGAGATTTCTGATCAGATATGTGAATAGAAAAGCTTAAAATTACTTTGTGTCTCCAGTCACTACAAATTGATGCAGATAGTCTAAGTTCCAAGTACTTGGTGGGAAGTAAGGATGCTGCCTATGTGCCTTTCACCTAGTAGGGAGGTCTCAAACTTTGCTGGAAGAGCTGATACTTTTTACAAAAGAAAATGCATTTTGCATTTCACACTGAATCAAGACACGTGCCCTACAAAGGGCTGACTCATTGACTTCTCTGTCTGTTTCTACTCTTCTCATTTTTAGTGAAGTGTCTTTCTTTCTGAGCATCTGTAACAACAGCTGTAGCCATGACGTTTGTTAGAGATTAGTAAAGCTGCTAAGGAGCTGATATGAGCTTATGGTATGTGAAAACCAGGCTACAGGCTTTATAAGTTCTCTCTGACACCTGAATGACTCCTCTGATTTTTTCCACATAGTTATCAACATAGCAAGACACCAGCTTTGATTTGTGTGTTCATTGCTGTGTTCACCAGTGCAGCCTCCTGTCTGTTTCCTCACTTATCAAAGTGTATAAGTTCACATCCAGTTGTTTCAGCTCCTTTCCACAAGAATATTTTCTCAGTCACGTTTTCAGTGCCAATAACAATGGGATTTTCATCTTTCATTAAGTTTTCACATGCTACTGCATTTGGAAAACAAAGAGAATCTGTTCTCTTTACCCTTGACACTTGTTTTATAAAGGGGATACACAAGAAGTAACCAGTGCCAGCTGTTCTTCAGATGAAAATACAGAGCTTTATTGCCACTGGAAGAGTTATGTCCACTTTTACAATCTCATGGCATGCCATAAATGTTTTTGCTCTCTGAACTAATATATTTGAAAACATTTCCCTGCATTCTAGTCCTTGCTATAGAAAGATAATGTTTCCAAGTGTTGCCCTCTAAGCAGCTAATCACTCGCTCAGCTTCCCACAATTTAGCTCTTAACCTCTCCTCTCTAACTGATGAAGATACTTTAAGTCTGGAAGATAAGGTTTTTCTACTATAATATATACAGGGAAAGCAGCTTTTAAAAAATCCGAACAGACTGGGACCTGTAATATTTCACTTCATAAAAGTATCAGATGAGGAAGGATAATTGCCTGAGTGCAAACTTGAGTAACTCATTAATTGTACCAAAATTATGAATGTAGTTTCTTGATTTGACATTGAGATTACTTAAAAAAAAGCAGCTGCTTTGTCAACAGAATGAAAGAATTCAACACTTTCCCTTATCCTCTTGCCAAGCTGCTGCTTAGTCTTTATCTTTTAATTAAACCTGAACTTTAAAATACATGTGTCTAGCATGCCAGTTTACTAAATAAAATATGAATAAGCAAACAGTATTCTTGTCAATTAGCATTCAGGTCAGAGGTTTCTGGTTGTTATTTATTTTCCTCCTTACCGAAAGGACATATTTAAAGGTCCTAGATTTGTTGCAACTTAAAGTCACCAATTGAGAAACAGAAATTACAATCTCATGCTGAAAATGTTTTCAGTTTCCACTAGAGTTAGTTTCTAATAAAAAACTCCACTCAGCTGCTTTAATTTTTGTTAAACAGAGACACTACTCCCAAGAAATGAAAACTAAATAGCAATCTCTACTCCTTATCAGTCCTCGATAAGGAGTTTGTAACATCCTCATTCAAAAGGGAAAACTTGATTTGATACATTTTCTTCAATTCTCAAATATTTTTTCTAGTTTTCCTATTAAAAAAAAAAATTAAAGTTATTTTTAAAACTTTTTGAAGAGTTGAGTCTCTTTAGGGAATTGGAGATAAAACCCTAACTACAGTGAAGCCAGTGGGAGTTTTACCATTTTTTGGAGGCCAGTTTTCATAAGGTTCCTCAGATGAGGCTGAATGAAACTGCAATTGCTATGCAATTAATTGCTATGCAAGCCCACAGTTTTGACATAGGGGTAGTTATTCATTCAATGAGTGGAAGTAGCACCTCATGACTTAGATAACCAAGCCCACAGCACTAGAACACAATTCAAAGTGCTGAATGTCAAAGAATGCAATTTCTGGCTACAATGGCTAAAATCCACATCATTTTAGGCTTGTCCCAGCCTAAGAAAGGACTTAATTTTGTCCTAAAATAAGAACTGCTGACGGGATCAATGATATTCTTGAAGTTTAATGTATAGTTTTCTAGGTTAAGCCTCAAGTGCTTATAAATAATAGAGAAATTACAAAGCAATCAAGATTATGTCGCAAATTACTGATGGTCAAAGAAAGAGTTGAGTATATTAAAAAAAATGGTGTTCAAAGACATATATGCCAAATGGAAACAGAGCTTATATTTAGAACTCTGGTCATCTGAAATATTTTCACCACCTTGAAAATATTAACAGTCAAGGCCACCCTTTTCCTCAAAGATGGGTGATAACTGCACTTTTATTTCTGTTCCATACAGCATTGCATTGCAGTTTTTTAATAATGCAGCATTGGTGTAATGGTATAATGACTCATAACCTAGAATAAACACAGTGTATTTACCTAATACAGAATGATGTCATAAGCAATGAGACTAAAACAAGCATCTAAGAAAGAATTCATGATGGGAGAAAACAAGACTGTTTCCAGTAACTCTATGCAAACATTAGGAAGGTGGTTAATTGGTAAAATGAATTGGAATCAATTATGCATGAATCCTGTGGCAAGTACAGCAGCACTCAAGTCATTAAGAAATCATAGTTTGGAATGCAGGGTGCCATTCTGACTGCATTATATCCTCAATGTGCTTATGGCCACTTTTCAGAGGATTTCAAGGTAGCTTTATAGAGTGCACTGTCATTAGGAGAAATGCCTGGGATTTCTGAAGCATGTGGGTACTCAAGAATCCTTTGAGCTTGTGAATTCCCTGACAGATGAGTGAAGACAATGTGCTATCTTTAAAAATAGAAAAGGGCTAACACTCCAAAAAATGAGGCCCCTGGGAAAATTGAGAAACAAATAACTAATCAATTTGCATTTTAAAAAATCAGGAGATAAAAAACTGGTAAAAAGTGCCATTATAGGTTTTTCAAAAAAGATTCTGTCAAAACAATTTAATTTCCTTCCTTGACAAGGTAACCAGCATAATATCTAGGAAAACAGAAAACAATAAAAATAAGAAATCTGTATTTTAGTATTGCTTTTTTTGTCACTTCTCAATGTGACATTCTGAAAAGCATTGTAAAGTATTATGATCTAGCTTTAATCACGGTAAAGAGGATGCACAACATGGATCAAAATTTCCCCACTTTAATTAGTGTGGATTACTGGACTTTACCTGGGACATGTCTTTTTAGGCAAGGAGCAGATAAACAGAATAACAGACCATAAAAATGATACAAAATTTATAATGAAAAATCTAGAAATTTAACTCTATAAGGCAATATTTCACTGTGGAAGTTGAAGAGTTTTCTGCATTGCTAATTAATGACACAAAAAAAATTAATTTGTGTCAAATCAGATTTACTTTGGATATTAAAAATGTTATGGAGAATGTAGTATTGGGACAATGTGTTGTGTTCAGGGATTCATGGAGTCACAGAAGTGAAAGGTCCTTAAGAGGATATTTGTTCCAACTCTCCACTCAGATCAGATCCAATAAGAAAAGGTTGCTCAAGATGATGTCCAGTGAAGTTCTGATTATTAATTTTTGGTTCCAGAGGCTTGTACTGAGTTAAATACAAGGTGTAGACAGATAGAGTGCCTTTATTTTTCATTAATTACAAAGCCTGGTTGGTATTATATGAAGGGTTAAGGAAAGGAGGAATATTTTAGAAATAGAATAGAAGAATATTTTAGAAGTGCTCATTATTTTTTCAAGTAGGATTTCTCAGACATGAACCCTGTTATAAAGATTTGGAGATATAGAAGGAAATTAAAATTACTAGAACATTGTTTGAAAACCACACAGTTCAAAGAAAGCTTAATAGAAGAAGCTGAATCTTCTGCCATTGTAGGTTTAGAAGACATTTGAGATGAAAATTCAAGCTATCAAGTATTTAAAACAGAGGAAAAAAGAAAACTAAGAAGGTGATACGTGAGCTCTGTAGATGCTTGCAGAAAAAAATAAGACTAATAGCAAAAATATGTGCAGTCTAAAATGAGAAAGAAAAGTGACAAGGAGAAAGAAATTGAAAATTCCAAATGGTGGAAGAAGTCCTAATCAGCTGCATGTGTTCATTTTCAATAAAGATGTCTAATGAGGGCATAGGAATTAAATCAGAGGATTTGTGCTGGAAGCAAATAACTAGCAATGAGAATTAAATGAGAAAGAGCATAGAGTAAACAAAGTGATGTTTGATGAGAATGTTACAAAACAAATAATAAATATGCAGATTCATATAATGTGCACAGAGAATATGAAAATATGTAGTGGTGTGGTTTTGGTTTTATCAGTTTTATGTATGTGTTTATTCCTTGTTTTATATTGTTTTTGGAGAAGTCTGAAATTTCAGAAATTATATTTTTCAAATTTGTGGAAGCCGAAAGAGTTGCTCATCACTTTTGGAAAAGTAGATTTGATTGCTGTTTAAAAGAGTAGTTGAAAAATTATTGCATAGCTGTGGTAATGGTCAGTTATTCAAGAAAATATTCAAACAGAAAAAGGGAGGGTTGAAAATATTGTGGAATATTTTTTTTCCCTTATCTGGATCAAAATCCAACTTCTTGCTAAACTAAGGTTGATTTGTGGTGGCTCTCCTCTGGTGCTCACGCCCTCCTCACCTGGGCCATGATCTTGCACAATATCAGCAAAGCACTCACTGCTTTTGCAAGTGTCTGATTGTTTGAGTCATTGTCCATTAGCATTCCAGTCTCTTACACATGGTTAACTAAAGTAACAATGGTACTTTTCTGTCACACTGAAGACAAGACGTTAAGCAAATGTTGCCTTGAATTTTGGTTGACCAAATATCATGATTGGCCTTTTAATGAAGCAAAAGTATTTTGCCTTCAAACTCAAGAATTAAGGTTTGGTGTCACACTGAGGGAAGACGGAAAAAGTCTTGTAGATACAATTAGGATATTACACAGTGTTTAGAATATAATTTTCTGTACGGTATTTTCTACTCAGACTGTCCTGTTTAATTTTTTGTAATGAAATGTACTCAATCCCATTTTCAAGATAACATTTTTGAACACATCAATTACCATGATTATCTGAAATGAATTTGTAGTTCAAGGAAATGTATTATCTCCCTTTCCCAGGGCTGGATTACCTTTCCTGGGAAAATAACAAATGGCTGCAAATATAATGCCTGTTAATCATGATAATACATAAATTGAACAGCTTGCCAGGATTGCATTTATTATTTTGCTCTGCAGCCATAGTAGATATTTCTTTCAGCTTTTCTTCACAGAGATATATTTCTTCAGCCAGCTTCGAAATAAGAAATATAACCTATTTCTGTAAACATTGACATGTCTGCAGTCTTGACAAAACATTCATAATTTGTAGTATGGGAAAGGAGGAAATAGAAAATCTTTAACCATGTTTTACACCATCCTACCATTTCATCTCTGGAAGTATTTGAGTCCTCTGCTCAGCAGAACAGGCATACCACATCAATTTTTAATGTCACTGACCCTGTGGCCACCTTCCTATTGAGCTTCATTGATAATATTTTAAGAAGACTTGACCTAAAATGTACAGTGTTTTAAATCCTTCTTGCAATCCTTGTCTTTCAAAACATGCTTGTAGGAGAAGCTGGTAATAGTGGAAGACATTCACTGTCTAATTGTAATGCTCAACCTGTATCAACTCTAATTTTGGTTGCACCGTTTGCCTGGCTTCTTTTTTTTTTGCAAGTAGGAGGAAATTCACCTTCACTCTTGCTGAAATAATTCTATTTAAATTTGAATTCATCCAGAGAGGGTGCCCACAGGCAACTGAAATTAATGGTGAAAGCACCTATGAGCAAAAATTTCAGTTTGGATCATGCTGAATATTTGGAAATATTTGATGGAGTAAAGACTGGAGTGGAATTTGCTAAGGTGATGCTTTTCTTCTTGTGTTTATTTTGCTGTCCATATCCTCTGTCTTTGTATGGTTATTGACAAAGGGCATAAAACCAAGAAAGGCTTCGGCCTGGGCTTCAGGGGAATTTGCCCCTCTACAGCTTGCCACCTAGTTGTCATTAGTTCAGAAACATTGTTTTTTTTCATTTTCATTAACTTATTTGCCTTTGGAGCCCTTGTGCAGTCCTCACATCCCCAACCAACCAGTTATACTGGAAGTGTGCGATGAGCATGGCTGAGAATAATCAGTGAACACCTTGAAAAAAATAGGGTCATCAACAAACACATAATTAATTAGATCCTTGTCAAAAATGAATATAAAGAATTAGACCTGGAATGCAGTACTGTCATCCAATACAGGGAGAAGAAAAACAAGCATAAATGAAAAAGAAAAATCTTCTGCTTGTACAAGTGACTTTTAAAACCTTCTGCTTGGCTTGGGGGGAAACATTGGGAAAAACATGGGTGTTATATGTTCGGTACAGTATCCATGTGGCAGATAGATCTTCTTCACCAAAACAAATTCCCTATCCTAGGCCAAGGAAATACCCCAAGGCTGTAGAAAGCTGGTAGAGCTGGATACACCAACGCAAATCTGAGTGAATGTAAACCAGTCTTATTGGAGGACCTTACAGGAGTTTTCTGGGCTTGAAACCCCAAAGTCCTACTTTAAAGTGGATTTAATGGGTCTCACAAATTTTTAGTAAATTCAGATGTGAAATAGACTGAAAAATTATTCCTCAAATAAAAGGGTAAAAGAACTATAATCTTGATGAAATCTTATAAATAGTCTCTTATCATAAAAGTCACTTTTACCAGAAGCCACCAGTGTATAAGATTTAATTATTTATGAAATTTGTTTTCTGAATACTTTGTTTCCAAACCATATCACTTGCAGTTCTGCAGTTTCTTCTCTACTTCTTACTCTCAGAAATCTTCTGTGAAATCCTGTTAACGTTTTGCTCTTGGGACTGCTGGATTTCATCCTTTTGATGTCCTTATAACCTACTGCTCAGCTTCTGAGGAAGGGTCTAGAGACTAAATGGGAGAGAGGCCTAAGTGTGGGTTTAAGGATTTGCATTTCAGTGGGGATGCAAACAGCTGTGATTGTAGTTGAGATGAATGTCAAGGAAAGAAGCACTGGTACAATCTTGGGTTAATGTGGTGTGTCCAAGTGTGTTAGCACCAGGGAACTGATATGGATATTCCTGTAGTAGGATGACCCTGATTGTCTTGGGAAAAATTACTATAATAATTGATCAGACCTGTAGACTCATCACAGATCTTTTTCTTTCAGCCAGGAAAAAAAAAAAAAAAAAGAAACAATCCATCCTTTGATCACCAAACACATTTTTTTTAGTGGAGATTTGCTGTGCCATTTTCTAAGAAGAAAACAAAAAAGTATCCTTGTATCACAGGAACAAAAATCATTAATTACTATGCCATGTGTAAGTGGCTGGCCCAGCAGACTGGGTCTCTCCTGTGCCATTGCAAGTGTCATCCACCCAGGGCCATGTAAAGCAGTCATTCAAAAGGGATTGACAGGGATCCCCGTGCTGTATCTCTGTGTGCCTTGAAGTCCATTGAATATAATGGGAGGTTTTCTGAAGACTTCAGTGGTATTTTGAACACATTTTTGCACATGCTTTTGAGTGTAATGGGTGTTTGTAGGTGCTCATGAATATCCGTTCCTTGAAGACATTCTGGCAGAAATTTCCTTCAGGCTCTATACCAGAGAATCTTGGATGTGATTTTAGGTTCTTTACTCAGCCAAATGCAGAAAATTCATGAGGTCTCAGGGGTTTGTTCCTCCAATTTTCACAAATATTGGTAGTTCTATCATGGTCTGCATACTGCAATTTAGTGATTATATCAAAGGAACTGAAGTGCTAATCCCTGTTGAGCTGTTGACTGTGTAATGAGAGGCTTCTAAAGTCTTTCAAAGTTACTGAAACAGGTGTTGTGAGGGATAAGAACATCAGACCAAGGCAAATAAAATCATATTACAGAAGCTCTGCTTCCACAGAAGTAGATTTCCTTATGCCATCCAAGTTAGCATGAGGTTTCGCAACCTTTTGTTGTTTTTAAAATCAATCTCCCTCTCTAACAAAGTTCCAGACTAGCAAAGCCAAAAAGTGAAACTTCACAGACCAAAAATTTACAACAGCAGTGGCAAGAACAGTTATCAACCTCTTTTGAAACTACTAACTGGAGCACTAACCTTTGTGTTTGTTTTTGCAAGACAGACAAATATCTACTGGGAACTAGATGGAGGTCATCCACACATTTCATATGGGTCACTGAATAACCATCACAGGGTTGCAACTTTCATTTTGAATCAGTAATGCAGACGTGAAGAGCACCATATTTCATTATTAATGCCACAGGCGTTCCAGGTCTCTGCCTTCATTTCTGTGTCCTACTGGTTCTATGAACCCTTAGGAACCTTACTTTTAGGGCCAAGCAGGCTGCTTGTTATGATATTCAAAAGGAATTTTGAACCTCAAAAGTTGTCTGTTCACGGTGGCAAAAGATGCATCTGAAAGAGAAATGTAGCATGTATGAAAAATACTTTCCAGCGAGCAAAGGAAAGGAATATATAAGAAAGAGGACAAGCTGTATTCTTTTTATATGATAAGACAAACTGTAAAGTAATGAAAACAAATAAATAGAACCACTGTGAAAAGCAGAAAAGTAAGAGTAAAGCTTCCTTCAAACAGACGTTTTTATCCAAAGAGATACATAAAAAGTTTTTTGTTATCTAAGTTCACCTTTCTTCATTTTATGTCATGAGAGGGGAGAAGAAAGACAGGAAAAGGGAAACTGACAGTTATTTGGAAACACAATGATGGAATTTGCCATTTCAAAGAATCAACAAAATGCCCAGGATTGGATGTTGTTGTGCAGTAGGCATGCCAGAGTACTCGATTTTCAGCAGGGTTAATTCTCAAGTGACAATTCAGTGGGCCAAGAAATCAGGCTCTGATAACTGAATTCTCATATAATGCCCATGTGGGCTTTAAAGATTGACTGTGAGACAAAAATATAAGCATCTAATTATAACTGTAAAACAACTAGAGTTTATTGTTACCATTTTGTTATTAGCATGAATAAGTTTTCAGTTCAGGCAACCTCAGATATCCTTATGTGGCCTTCATATGACAACCTGTGCTTGCACTGGTGATGCTATAAAGTGAGACAGTGTGTTTACTATAGGTCAGGATTTTTTCAAAGAGAATGTCCATCCAAATTTTAAGTTTCCCAGAGGGTAAATGGCAACAAAGAGAGCAGCTCCTGGGGTATTATTTCTTCAAACTGAAGCCATCTCCCTGTTGGCAAAAACAACTTACTGAACTTCATACATCTTTCGATGTAACAAGGAGATCTTTCATGTTGGTGTTTGAGAGCCATGTTTGGACATTTGTGTTTGACAATTAAATAGACTATGGGACTTATATGTCTTAATTAAATCTGATTTTTTCATATTTTTCTGCCTTTTAGTCAGATGTGCTTCACATCATATTTACTAACCAATTTTGTAGAGATAGTGCAATGGAATTGATTTTTCTAGCAAGAATCTGTCCATGTATGAAAGATATTTTTGCTCTTGCTCTTTTGGCTGTCATTCTGCAAGGTGCTTCAGGTGTTTAGAAGGCTTGAGAGCTGATCCTCTAATGATTTTCAAGGCATCCCTAGAATTCACCTAGATGAAGTTCTCTATGTACATCAAGCCATTAAACAAAATCCTCTTGCTGCTTCCCAGTGGTACTAGAGCTCTGAAGCTTCAGCACCTTGTCTGTCAGGAGGAATTGAGTGCCTGGATGTTTGGGTGATGGTGAGGCAAAGGTCAGCCTGCATCCAGTGGACTGGGCTTGCCTCAGAGTTTTGAGCTCAGTGTGCTGCCAGAATTCAGTGCAGGCTTTCCAGTGCTGGAAATGCACATTTTCCAATGCACCTCTGCCCTCTGCACAGAGGTCCCTGTGCACACAGCAATCCCTGGAGCATCACAGTGTGGTAATCTACTGCTCTAGCAATCTTTTTGGGGTGTGAAAAAGCTTTATATTTTAAAAAACGTTTTTCAGGAAACTTTTACCCATAAGATAACCAGAAGCAAAAAGGCCTTTTCTAAGATCTCTCCTCAAAAGAGTATGTCCCTTTTTATTTTCTTAAATAAGAATATATCATATTTGACTAGAACAAATGAAGAAATTTTATAGGATTTAATAACTGAGCCAGTGACACAAATACAAAAGTTCTTTTGTCCCAAGGAGAAAAGAAATTCCAGAGGAGCAATAACAATAAAACCAAAACAGCAGTAACACCACCTCTACCAATAACAACAGAAAATAAATAAGTAATAACTTTTACCTAAAGCATATTAAAGATCATAAATATATTTTTAACATTTTGTGCTCAATTTAATATTTAGTCTTACGCAGAAGCATAAATTTCAATTGCTGGAATACACACCTTAGCAATATACTTTACTGGGGCATATGTTTGTTTTTCCACTCCTTGACATTTTTACTGGAAAGGTGGGTTTCTACTATTAGTCTGTAAACACGGGCGAGCAATTTGTCTACCACATACACCTCAGTAATCAGTCAGTGTGAGACCAGCACAGGATTTTCTGGTTTGCAGAATCACCTTGAGGTATTATCAATCAAGCATAATCAATCAATCATCAGGCAATACTTTCAAATTTTTACACAACCTCACTTTGTTCTTGTCTTCCTCCTGTGCTTACAGCAAACAAAACACTGTCAACAAGGGCCTTTTTGCAGAATAAACTGAAAGCTGGAAACTTTGTTTCTTCCAACCTTTCTAATCAGGGCAGTACAGTGTGTTTATTAATAGCTGGTGACTTTTGAAGATAAGAAGTAGAAAATATTTTTCTGTGTGTCAGTCTTTAATTGTCACTAAACCTTCAATAATTTCTGAAAAGCAATATAGCTTTCAAGTATTCTCTTTTAAAATCCAAAGGAGAAGATTACCTAACTTGGAAAAACACCCAGTAAATCCAGACTGGCTTCCCTATTGTTTCTTGGCTTTGTCTCTTCTACTCTTCTAGATTTTATAGCAGAATGACTAAAATTCTGCTTTTTTCAGGACTTTCATTAATTTTAGCTGCAACCAGAGTCTATTCTCCAATTCCCTGCTTTTGGCAGAGATGTAGCTTATGTACCAGCTGATGCTCTGGGCTAGACAGGATGCGTTCAGGGCCACTCATGAGATTTGTCTTCTCCTCTCCAGGAACCTGATAGAAGCCTGAGTCTGGTCATGACAGTGTCTGTACACATTGGAAGAAGCAAGTGCTTCCAGCTCTAAATAGGTGTATTTTTAGATGTCAAGTAAATGGCACATGTGGCACAAGGCAATAATCAGCCTTTCTTGGAATCTCACTGTCTCCACTGGCTACTCTGATATTTTTCTACTGAGCTTCATTTTATTTAGATTTAAGACTTTTATCTCTTTACTGTGTGCATAACTTGAAAATTGTATAGTCATTGGTCAGGTCATGTCCACCACTTTTCTCAAAACCGGGAAAAAATGTTCACTAGGCACTAAAAGGTGCTTTGTACAGGTTTCTCATGGGACATTGTTGGGTGTGCTGGATGTCTGCAAGTGAGACTAGGTGGTGTTCTGTCCTCTCCTCCAATTTTCTCTACTGTTCTTTGATGCTGCTGCCCTGGAGAGAAAGGGGGGACCAAAGTCTGCCTGGAAGCCTGCCCTCTGCCAGTGAGCCTCTCTGTTTCTCACA
Source organism: Illadopsis cleaveri (assembly GCA_013399915.1). NCBI lineage: Eukaryota > Metazoa > Chordata > Aves > Passeriformes > Timaliidae > Illadopsis > Illadopsis cleaveri. The sequence continues at coordinate 64,278 of VXBB01002580.1, read as the reverse complement.
GGGAAATGCAGGCTTCAGACACAAGGATGGCATTTTTCTGGATCCCTTTTGATACTTGAGGACACTGTCTAATCCAGACATGGGGAGAGGATGATGTGAGGCAAACTGAATGTTTGCTTAGGGTGTTTTCCTGGGGGGGAAGTGACCCAAAGTTCCCATTTCTGTTTTTTGTTTTTAGGTCAGTGGTGTAGTCATGTTAAATGTATGCAAATCTCAGGGAATGAGGTCTGAAGCCCTAGCTCCATCCCTTGTACTGCTGTCCTTCTCACTGCATGATTTCTGCTCTCTCTGGATGCACAAAGGCCTGTCAACAGCACAAAGAGCTGGGAGAGATCACCCTCTTCCCTATTTCCTCTATGTTCTTCCCCTCATACCTGACAAGGTCCTGTTTAGACTGCTTTTCTAGACACAGGGGAGAGGAGATGGGCATAGTGTCATCCCCCTCAGAGACACATCCCATCTCCTTGCCAGAAGTTGTATTAGATATGTATATTATATAATGTAGAAGTACACCTGTGTGCACAAAGAGTGGATGGAGGAAAAAGGCTGTCATCCTCCCTTTTAATGATTTTTTTAAAATTGAATCCAGCATTCCTTCATTTGGTGCCTAAAGGCTTTGAGCAGACTCTATAACAAGTATATTATTTTAGAGGACTGCCCCTCATATCTTTCATTTTTAAGTCATCACTTATTTAAAGGGTTTTCATTTATTTTCTTCACGTGAATAAGTGGAAAGCTCATTTAAGGCCTTTGTAGAGCACTGCAAAGAAGTGCTGCTGCTAATTAAGGCTGCATCAGAATTCAGGCTGGGGACGCTTGGCCACAAAGCTGAGGAAAGACAAGTAACCTACTGCAGTACATATCACATGCGAAACAGAAGTTGTGTCTGTGTCTGCGAGGTTATGCCTACGCTTATTAAAACCTGATGTTATACCACATTTCTACTTTTTGTGCTTTTAACACAGGTGGGGAAATGGCACTTGAGGAAGAGTTGGAAATTATTCAAACAGCAAGTCACAGGATAATAGAATGGTTTAAGTTTGAAAGGGAGTGGTGGTGGTGAGGAAGACCTGGTGTGCTATGAGCTCTTGGCTGCTGAGCAGATGGTAGGAGGGAAGGTTAGACATGCGTGATGGCCACAGAAGGAGTAAGATAGGTTTTCAATTAGGTGATTAAAAGGGCTGGGTGAGGGTTTCAGAGAAGTTGTGTAGTGGAAAGATATCTAAAACCAAGGAAATGAAAGTTGAGGATTTCTTCTGTCTTACTCAAAAAGATCCCTATACCGGTGCATGCAGACAGAAAAACACAGCTTAAAGCAAGATGCTGGGGACATTCTTGAATGCATTCACCTTCCAAGGAGAGAATTCTGAGCAACAAAGCTGGAAATAGTTTTTTATAGAAATCTGTTGAAGTTTTTCATCAACTTTCTGTCCAAAATTGAGTGCTGTGCTTAAATAAGTCTGATACACTTGTGCAGTGCCTTCTAAAGCAAAGGACCCTACATTTATTTGAAAACTGCATATAGAATAACTTTAAACTACCAAAGATCAAGCTGTGTCCAAAGTGTATTTTCAGTGAAGCTTTTCTGTATCTAAAAGAAATACAGCAAGTATTGCCATATAAACTTAATGATCTGTGTATTTAATGATGATAATACCCTGTAAATGTATAGTTGGCTACACATTGATTGTGTTCTGTTCGATATCTAGAATTTATTGGCTAGCAGCAGAGGCTATGAAACAAGAGTTATTATGGTCTCAAGTTGAGTCCAACTATTAATGTCTTCTTAGTGTCTCAGATTACATCCCTGCAGGAAGTAATGGCATGACAGTGACTGTGATGGTCACAGTCTATCAACAAGTTAGGCACATAACCCTCAAGAGAAAAAAATCTTTGCATTTTCTGTCATGAGTGGAAAAATGATTTTACATGGACCAGTAAAGGTAGCAACTGTTGCCCTAGGGTTTAAGTAATTTATGCATAGGGTTTTCAATTGTTTATGTTGGACTGTCAGGTGGAAGTCAATGTGTAAAAATAATTCTAGCTCAGCCCCTAAGAATAAAACTCTTGAAGCACTTCCATCAGTAACAAAAGCCCAAATATGGGAAATGACAAAGTGACTTTTGCAGGAACATCATCCATGCAGTAAAGGTGCTCACTGAATTAGACAACTAGACTTTATCAGGTGTAGTCAGTGGAAGAGATCACTCGATTGTATCAGCAAATTGAATAGTAATTTGTTCCAAGATTTACCATTAAGTAAAATAATGTATCCTAGTAGTTCAGAAGTTTCATACATTGTCAAAAATATCTTGTCCACTGTACTAGCAGGGAAAAAAGTTACAGCTTTGGTTTTCCCATGATCTGTGACATTTATACATTGCATGATAACTTGCTGGAGGTAATTTTTAAGTTCTTGAAAGATCATAAAGAGAGAGATGATGAAGAGTCATTTTCAGTGTCTGAAGACTGAAGACTAGTTGTATTTCTTTTGTAATCTGCTTTGTGGTACAGACTTGAAATTAAAGCAGTCTGATTTTCTATGGCCTGAAATTCATTACATATACATTAATTGAAGGGTCAGTTTCAATTAAAAAAATGATGAAAAATCCATTAAATTTAATCCTTATCTACCTAAAAAGATATAATGAAAACTCAGAAAAGGTACAATCGTATTTCTCAGTGTATATATCAGCTTCAGTGACTTGACCTCATGGTTTTGCTTTAACTGAAGAAGATGAACTTCACTTGATTCAGACACTTCCCATGAAAAATGTTGACTTTTCAGGAAATTGCAAGCATTTTCAATGATCAACAAGCTGGATATGGTGCTCTATGGTAAGAATTATTGTTTACTAAGACACTCAGGACAGAGGCTGCACTTGCTTCAGAAGTATAAGTCTAATGGTCTATCTTCAAATCTTAGCTCTTACAGTCCTTTTAAAACTCCCAGAATTTATTAAGTCCTTTCTTACCTTTTAATGGGCACTGTGAAAAATTTCTTCCTTGTCAAAACACAGTACAATCTGCCAAGTTTCCAAGTATTGATTTTGTTGAAGATAAGCTTCAAATTAAAGTTTTTCTGTTGTACATGTTAAGAGTTTCAAAAACAGATTTCAAAAGAAAGACAGCCTCCTTCATTCTATTATGTTCCTGCAGTCTTTACTTTCAGAGGTTTCTCAACTCCCTTTCAGTGAATAACTGTTGACAGTGTCAAAATCTTTACAAAATTGGGCCCTGAATGGGCTTTGAGCCTGAATGGGCTTTCAGCATTCTTTTTTTTTTT
>VXBB01002580.1:32829-60957 GCA_013399915.1 Illadopsis cleaveri | reverse complement strand
TTTTTTTTTTTTTGGTCAGGTCCTATATTTGCAGAGCCTATGACATAGTGGAGATGAAATGACTCCTGGTGCTCTTTCTAAGGTGAAATAGCTTTGCACCTCAAAATAATACTTTATTAGCTCGATTGAAGTGCTGCTGTTCAAGATATATCTAAACTGCTCGGAAGAATTGACTTGCCTCCAAACCTTATTCTGACCCCATGCCTGGAAGGGGTCACTAAGGAATTTTCCAACTTTGCAGTGCACAGTGAAAAGCAGTTTTCTCCTACAAAGACATTTCTGTGTGCTTCCCAGACTCACAATGTGCAGGAGTTGGTCCACAGCTTTTCCCAGCACAGTATTGCATCACAAAGGTAAAAAAATATTAATTGTAAATTTTAGCTTTGTTTGGTTTCTACTGGTTAGTGTATTGGTGACAGTTATTCATTATGCCATTTTTATCTCAATTGTTCTTACGCCCTGAAGAATCATGTTAGATTTACTGCAGCCAAAGTATCAGATGCAGCTGAACCCTTATGAAAACAGTGTCCTCTTTAAGAAACATTCTTTTTCGTAAAGTACCAGAATTTCATAAAGTACCGGAATTTCCCCCCCAGCACATATTTCAAACACCTTATGTTTCTTTTCTCTGGTTTTGGTTGGAGTAGTGTTTTGGTAAAGGATTTTACAACAGATTTTGATTCCTGACAAGAAAAACTTTGACTCCTTTGGACCCACTTCACGAAACAGAATAAATCCTGGTATTTACTGAACAGCCCTGCTTTGTGCCTTTCTGGTGTACAGGCTTTGCATTGCCAGGAAAACGTTGCATGTTTATTTAAATAATGTTTTATTCTCTTTGAAACTAGGCAATGAATGTTATCTAAGATGTTGCCATATCCCTCCTGTCTTCCCTGTTTCTGTCTTACCCTACTGTAGCATCTAAAGCAGGTATTTGGTAAGTTTTTTGGAGGGTCTCAGAAATGCCTCTCTTTCTGCTTTTATCCCTGATTACCATTAATTGGAATAAAATTCTGGCCCCACTGGTTACGTCTGTGCTACTAAGTACCATTAGGCCAGGGAGCATTTCTTGGCTGTCAGGCTAAATGCCACAAGCTGCATCCAAACTCTAAGGCACTTGACCTTCTGTCTCCACTGGGCCCCATGAGGCTAGAGGGCAAAACTGTTATTTTGTTTGTGTTTCTTTTCAGTTTAAAGGATTTGAAATAGTGTGGGGATTATGTAGCTGCCTTTGAGAATGGTGTTTTTATAGCAGCAACCTGAAATTATGCTGCATGCCTCTGGGTGTTGCATGAAGGCAACCAGAGAGTGTGAAAGTGCAAAGCCAAAAAGAACAGTGTTGGAAGAGTGCTCGGCTGGGATTTCATCCTGGTTAATGCAAGGAATATTCTAAAGGGAAACTGCAGCTCAACAAGAGTCTTAGAGATATTTTCAAAATATGTTTACCAGTCTAGCAGAAGCAAAAAGCACAGACATTCTGCATCGAGCACAGACTGGCAAATATACTGAAATGCGCTGATTTCAATTCCTAATCAAGGATCAAAGGGATGTCAAACAATGAGAAAGAAATCGGAATATATTTTCTTGATATATTTCTAGGTTGGGGATTTGTTTGCTTGTTTGGGTTTGGTTGGTTTTTTTTGTTTGTTTTGTTTGTTTGTTTGTTTTTGTTTGATTTTGGTTTTGTTTTTTTTTTCTGCAGCCTAATTAGAGCATGCTGCTCTCAAAAATTTCCAGGGACTTAGAGAAAAGTTTTTCTATTCAACAATCAACATTAATAGGTACAGTTGATCTTTATTCATTTATTCCTTCTGCCTTAGACAGGGTATAGCATTACTTAATAAGTTGGCATCTTTAATCTTCACCTGCAGTCTTCCTCCAGCCTGAGCTCTGACACCATAATTCCCATGATCCTTCACGGGTGTTGGTTACATTCCATTTTTGCATGAGATATAAACCTTATTTGGAGGTAGGGAAAAATCTAAAACATTTGTGTTGCCCCTCTACAATAAGTCCAAATTTCACTTTTTTGTCTTCATGGAGCTGAAACCTTTATATCCCTGTATTTTTCCAGCCTCCTGAAGATAAGTTCTAACATTCCTCACATCTGTGCAGCTCAGTTAATTTCAGTGGAGTTGCAGGGGATTTTTTACAGTTAGTTTTTCTTGCTTTCCTCTCTTTGGCTGTTTAGTACTGCAAAACAATCTGATCCATAACCCTTAGCTATAGGCTGGTCTGAAACAAAAAATGGAGAACAGAACAAAAGAGAATGTCAGTCTGGAATGACACTAATTGCATTCTTTTCACTGGACTTTACTTGCAGTTCTTTTAAACAACAGCAAAAGTTTCTGCATTCAACTTGCTGAGCCTGATCCCTGTCTCTTACAGTACACTAATGAAAATCAGGAGGAATTCTATTGATTCCAGTGCACTCAAATCAATGTAAGAGAAATTTAAATTAGGTCCATTGTAGGCAAGATATAAGGCTGCAACCAGTCAAGCATTTATGTAGTCCAACACCTCTCTATGTAGTACAGAATAAATAAATGTTGAAGATTCCCTATGCCAACCTGTCAAGGCAACTGCTCAGAAATTAGCATTCAAGAAATTCCTCATAGCATGAAGTCATTCAGAAACTATACTGGGGTGAGGAAAAGATTATATGTATTGTTAACTCAGAGTACATTATGCCTCATGTGGAAAGCCAAGACTTTTCATTATATTAGTCCAGAAAAATGTAGTTTAAAATGAGCAACAAAATGCATAAGAAGAAATATATTTGAGATGAAACAGTGACTATGACTTTTATATTTTCCATTGTAACTACTCACTCTTTTAGGTCAGTGAATTCTCATCATCCCTTGCTAGCAGGTGGAAATTAGATTAACATCTGGAAGGAAGAAAATCTTGAAGGTGTTTCCTTCTGTCTGATACTGCTAATGAGGTTCCTGGACTCAGCCACAGTGCTAAGGACTGCATCTATGTGGTAGAAGATGGTCTCAGTAGGGTTTTTTTTTATTGTCTCCTGATCTTGAGACTGTAGTATGCTCTGTGCAGGAATAGGTACTTTATATGCTGCAAAATGGCCTCCTAAGACACCTGGCATGAGTGTGTAAATAGAGGATCAGTTTGGACAAGAACTGCCTTTTTTTTTTCATGATAAAGAATCAGGAAAAAGGAAAGGAACTGGAAATTAAAAAGTGACATTGAATACAGAAGGGTGAGAAATTCCATCTAATTTGACAAAAGAAATGTAGCTTTTGTGATATTGGCGTATGTTCGAAATTCTTCTTTTTTAACAACTCTTTCACATCAGTAAAAGTCTGATCCTCTTTCCCCAAAAAGTCTGAAGCCTGATGGAGGGATTTTGTGCCAATAAAGGCTCAACTTTTCCAAATGTACCAGATGTTATATCAAGAAACACTGTATTTTCCTACTAAAATGATCTCTTAAAAAACCCATATAAACAAACAGCACCCTTCCCTTCTTTTTATTTCCTCAATTTGCAGTGAATGTTTTTGTTATTCAAATGAGTTTTCATTTTGACATTTAACTCAGGTTTTAAAAGACTCTGAAACATTTCAAATGGATGAAATTATAAATAAAAAAAAAATCTTGCAATGAAAGATTTACTTTTTATCACATAAATAATATGTATTTTCTTGCTAACTCACCTGGAGCTCCAAAAACCTCCATTTTTGCCTCACAGTTAATTTTATTCTTAATTCCCCAATAAACAGAAAAATCTATAATTTCCCCAAGAACTTTTTTTAACATACTTTCCTATGTCTCTCTGTATCTCTTCTTCTGTGTTCAGAGACTAGGAATTAAAGCTGTTTTCTGCAGTCTGTTTTCAAATCCATGTGTGATGTATAGTCTCTCAGTGAACTCTGCTGCATTCAGTCACTGACACATGCAGAAAAGCATTTTCTGTGAGATGCTTTATTTAAATTTTGCTATATCTCTGCTATGTTCTCCTTTTCCAGTAACTCACTCTGATGGTCCCATTAAATTCAATACTAAAGCTACCTTTGATTCCAAAAGAATCATGTTCTGGCTGATTATTAACAGGATCTGATCAGCCTGGTGCTGTGGAGCAATGTGATGCTAAATGTGCAGTCTGCCAATAAACTGCTTTTCAGTAGGATGACATTGCACACTGTCACTTCCATATCATCAAAAAAAAACTTATCAGAAGGGGTGTGAATATGTCAGCTTTTCCTCTTTGTTACCACTGCACTATTTTGATGTCAGTACTATCCTGCCCACCAGCTGAATAAATGCTGAAAAATGAGATCCAATGAAATTGTGGAGTTAAATGCAGATTTTCAGCCATACCAGTTTTATTAATATCAGTGNATTTAGAATAAAGATAGAGAAGCTTTTCCTTGAAACTACTGCGTGCCTCGTTCCTTCTTTGTGTGGCTTCCTGCTACAGGGGGCTGCATAGGTGAATAACCATTACACCAGGTTATAATGTAAGCCTTGGGGAACTACTTCCATGTTCCTTTTACTCCCAGAATTAGAAAAGGAATCCCAGGATTCTTTTGGATCAGGTTGTAGCAGTTTGTGTGACAACAAAAACAACAGAGACCTGACACATCAACAGGAGGCTGAGAATTAAAGACCAGAGGTTTTATACCTAACTTAGTGATGGGTCTTTGTGAGATGTTAGACAACTCTTGTAAATCTCTGTACACCCCAGATTTTATATCTAAAGACATGCTTCATTTGCAATACATTTTGAGATATGTGAGGCTATATGGCGTAAGGTCTATGGACAGCACGAAATGTTCCACTGTCATTAATTATCAAAATATAATGTGAAAATTGGTGGTAGACCACATTTAAAAACAGAGGCGTAAAAAAGGTAATGGGAAAACAGAAAGAAATATTGGGGATCAAAAATTCCATGTGTTTTTAAGGAACAGCATAAGTCTGGCAGACTCTTGTTTTCCACATTTCAGCTATCTTCAAAGAGAAAGTTTCCACCTTGGAAACACCTTTGTTTGATTCAAAGTATTCATATTCACTAGTGTTTTAGTAAAATGTCTTAGATTGTCTAGTAAGTGCAATTTCTCTTTGTTCTAAGTAAGCTTGTATTTCAAGACATCCTTAGATCTTAAGGAAATGAGTGATGTTAACTCCATTTGTAAGTACTAGGGATCTAGTTCCTTTTATTTTTATAAATGTTCTTCCAACATCACCAGTTCCACTTACAATAGTGCTTAATGACACCATCATAGCAGAAAAAAAATACCTGTAATTTATTCCTAACTTCAAAAATTTTCCTTAATATGGCAGATACTTTCCTCTGTGAATGTATTTTTTTTTTTTTTGCTTTGCAGTATGGTTTTGCAAGTGGCCATAATTTGTTTAAATATTATTAAAATATTAGAAGGTAATTTTTTGTATCCTTATCAAAATCTTGACACCTTAATTCAAGCCTTATGCTATTTCAGTAAAATAAGAGCATTTGTATTAAACTTTAAGGGTTTAAGATAATCTGATCAATGCCATCTAGAAAAAGTCAGTCAATAGTTTTGCATTTGGAAATGAGACCATGAATCCTTACTTTTGCCCTGGATGGAAGATTAATGAAGTTAAATGGATAAAAGCCAGAAAAGAAAATAAGCTAACAGGTCTGTAAATTAAAAAGATTCTTGGTAGAGTCACTGAATTTGGAAAGAAAACTTTGTTTATAGTCCACAAACTGTGTTAAGAAATGACTTAAAATTGCATTAATGTGGTAGTGGTATCATCACCTATCATAGAAAACCTCTAAGAAATTTCTGTTTTTTCACTGAACTCCAAACCCAAGGAAACATGTAATTATTCATATAATTTTCTTGCTGCTGGTAACATTATTATTGTATTATCCTCCAAATAATAGGAAACTGTTGCATAGCTTCTGGCCAGTTGCTTAACTTAGCAGAAGGGTGTACCCTCCTAGGAGCAGCCTCCCAGCTTGTACCTATGAGGCATATACACAAAGAAATGGTCTTGCTGGCTTAACAAAATTTACTCTGAATCTGGTGTTCAAGTTTGCAGACAGGGTAGTGGTAGATTTTCTGGTGCTTCTCCAAAATCAAATCCTGAGAAATGAGCTCAGAGAGCTTAAAAAGGGAAAAAGACCAAAAATACATCAGATGCAGATGCTTTAATGGAGCAATTAATTAATTTAATTGCTTTAATTAATTAGCAATAATTAATGCTTTAATGGAACAGAAACTAAAATTTTCTGCATGTGAACAGTCTAAAAGTAGTGGTCTAAGAAAGGAAATGCCCCTCTATCTCTGCATATGACTGAACTGCAATAACCTCTTTGCAAGTGGCAAAGGCATTTCTTTCCATTGCATGAGATAACCCTCTGATATATCTGTACCCTCTGCAAATGATTCTAGCATTAATTGGAGGTGTCCCTAACACTTCATTCTCATTCAAGTATTTTTTTTTTCAGGCAAATTGTGGAGCAAAAGGATTATACAGAAAGAACAGACTTTCAGACAAAGTCTTAGTGCTGTCTTTTCATTTTAGGCATGGTGAGACCTGTGTATTGCTAATCTTGAGACCAGAAAAGCAGCAAAAGAGAAATTATTAGCCTACTCCATGTTGTCATATCTATCTAGGTCCTTTAAGATGGTAATGCCTAGTGCTTATTAGCTCTGAGTTTTATCTTGGGAAATGCTCCAAAACTTTACTAAGTTCTTGTTGTTGGACCCCAAATCCCACTTAAAAACCAATAAAGGAATCTAGATAATTTTAAATAGTTGTAATGACCAAGAGCAATAATTTTGTTGTTTATATTCTTAGCACTTGTGTTATTTTGGTGACTAAGAATATTTAAAATCTGCAGTTATATTGGTTTATGGTTTAGATCAGCCATAATCTAGTCAAAAATATCACTCCATTGGTTTTAAAACTAAAACTTGTATCAATATTGTATATCCACCTTGCAGCACTTTAATCAGTGTACTCTTAGAACTGCTTTGAAGTTTGTCTTCTGAAAGAGATTTTTCTGCTTTTCTGTCTAATTTATTTAATATATCTTTAGAGTATCTACTCCTACCCTCTGAAGTTTTGTCCAGCAGCTTCATCTGTGCTAATGCCATCCTTTCCTGGAATACCATGGAATCTTTGTATCTTGAATTAAGTAAGACGGTAATTCAGGGCAATACATATTTTTGCCATGTCAATATGAATAGGAGCTTCTTATTTCCATTCATAATCAGAGGATTTATTTATAACGGTACAACATATTCCTGCAGGAGTGGAAAAATTTTAAATGCATCTCAAATATTTAGTTTTGACAACAAGCCTTATAACGAAAAATCAGGGCAATGCTGTACCAACACAAACCCTTACCTAAAATCATTTGCTGATCAATAAATTAAACTCTCATTTAGTTTAACTAATTGTCAAACAGCTTAAGCGTCTCTAAGTATACATAGCATGGGTTTCTCTCAATAGATCAAAATGTAGCAGATCACAGTGATTCTAGCCTTGTGGTTTTCAACAAAATGTGGATGCATCAAATTCCTGAATGAAGAAGATATTCACAGGAGTAGCATATGAGCATGTGAGCAAAAATGGTATGCAGGATGAAATGTTTTTTTCATCTGTATTTCATGCCCAAAGGTAAAAGTGGCATTTCAGGTCCATACCGCCCCTTAAACTACTACAAAATTTGCTCATTGCAGATTAAATATTTCAATCAAATCTTGTTTTGCAGAACTTTTGGGACAATTTACCAAAAATAATCGCTTCAACCTTTCTCTCAGTTCAGTGAAAAAATGCGGTGTTTACTCATTCCCTTGTCAAAGGGATTTCTTTATGTAATTGATTTAGATGTCATTCCTTTTAATCCATCCACTTAGTTTTTGAACTGATTCTTCTGAAAGGCATGACTATAGGGGAATGGATGCTACCAGCTGAATTACCCACTTCAGGGAATAAATGATGGATGAATTCCATGTCTACTCTGTTTGTAGTAGTTGATCTTCCTGCAAAGTAATTTTGTCTCACATTCTGTTTTTCACTGCAAAATTTATTCCCTTGAACTGTGAATAACCCATCCTGGTTTTATGAACCACAGCTCTTCTCTTTCCCCTCTCTTGATCTCCTTGAAAATATACTTATCCATATGTTGTTTAAGAGCAGCTATGGCTATAATTTTGAAAGTCTTCAGTGGGAATTAATAATTTTCTAATTAGATGTCTGGAAAAACCACATAAAAATAGAGTAAATTACTTTTATTTTTAAGTTTATCTTCTCATTTGGGAAAAATCCTTAAAATTATTACTATGTGTTAGAATTCAACAAGAAAATTTCACCCAACCATCTAAATAGCAAGCCAATTAACTAGTAAAAGAACTGTGCAAAAATGAACTGCAAAACTTTTCTTAGAAGCCTGTTTTGCTTTTTTGCTAGTGATGGTTTTGTAATTATTCAGTCTGCAATTAAAATTTTCATTGATGTAAGAAACTTCCCACCTTGGTTAACCCCAAATTACCCAACTGACCTCATCAAGGGAAAATGAAACCAGTTTTCTATCTATGTGTTGACAGAAAGACTTTAGTATTTGCATAATTATATAAAAAATGTTTTATTCCTTTAGCCTGGTTTCAGCTGTAGATAAAGATGTTGGAGGCATAACATTTACAATGCCCTTTTGTAGTTTTACATTATCTGTAAAGGTCAATGGAAACTGTCACATTGTTACTCTCCTCTCTGCCATTAGCAGCATTATCATTTTTGTCATAATCCAGTAGTTCTAGACAAAATATTAGAGTTAAAATCCCATTATAACCAGTGGTGTGCAGGCTTACTCTAACAAGAAATCTTTGCTTCCAGAACTTATATAATACTGCGTTGTGATATCATGGCTTAGAGGGTGCTGAAAAATCAAGACAGAAACTGTTTGAAAATATGTTCTCCTAGAAAGATCAACTTCCCTTGTAATTTGGGCCCTAGCCAAGATCCTCAAGTCAGCACTTACTTTCAAGAGAGCTTTTCAGGACACTGAAGTTAAGAACACCCAAACACTTCTGAATCAGGACATTGAGGGTGGGTGAAACAAAGAAAAAGGAGGTATTCATGCAGTGAGCCACTTCTTGCAAGAACAATTATTTGCACATTTCATATTTATAATTTTACACATATTACCTGCATATTCATGTATGTAGATTAATAATCTGCATACATGAATATGTATGTTTTTCATCAGATGAATGTATATTTTTCATCAGAGTTTGCTTGTAGTCTATTTATTTTCTGTGGAAGAGTGACATTACAGTTCTACTCACCTTAATTGCAACACACACAAATATTGACAGGCAGACATTTATCAAGTGTATAAAATACGCTTCAGGGTATCCTGAGGGAATTGCTTACTTAGGCATAGAGATCAGAAAAAGCCTTTCTTGTTTAATTTCCTCTTTTTCTGTGGTCCACCCTTGCAGTTATCTGAATTTTGTGAATTCCATAGAATTTTCTGGATTTATCCTGATGCAAATATTTTTTATTTATTTTTTTAGTTAGAACAGAGTAGAATAGCCTTAATTCATTGAGGTACTTATATATGCTCGTATTCTTGCTGAATTTCTTTGATGACAAGTGTCAAAGACTGGCCAGACAGTGGGAATACTCTAGAAATAACAGAAGTAGCAGAAGCAGCAGAAAAAGAAGCATGTAAACTCTGATGGAAATGATGAAGAGGAAAGGTTATCGATTGGCTGGAAAAAAATGTTCCTCCTCAGTTATAGTTTAAACATTACTTCCAGGAGGGGCTAATAACCACTCGAGTGGTGATAACCACTGGACAGTCACCACATCTTCTGAGGAGATTGGTGGAATGAGAGAAGGGATTTAGTTTTTGACTGTTTTGGACTGAAAGCCAAAAAGGCCTCAGGCACTTGTCTGGCAGCTCAAATCTGCCAGTGCCCTTTACCAGCCTAAACATCCTGTAAAGGCCAATCTTTACTGTGTACTTTAACTGATGTTGTGCCAATTTTCCTGCAGAGTCATGTTTGCCTTTTCTTATTATATTAATAATGTATAGTTCAATGACAGCAAACATTATACTGTGAATAAGAGGAATTTCCTGGCCTTTCAAATTACAGTGTCTATGTAACTATAATAAAAAGCTGTCAGCCAAAGGACTACTGCTTCAAAGCTAGACCAACAGAGAAAATTAGGCAGGAGAGTAGAAGGGAAAAAAAGAGGATTTTTAAATAAATATGTTTAATAAAGTAAATTTAATGGTGTTTTTCAATAAAAATTACAGATGGTCAAAACTAGCTGGGGAAGATTGTAGAAAAATGAAACAGTAGGAGCTGCACTGTCAGCCTGAAGTTCTTGGAGATCAAAGCATATGTACATTCTGCAGTGTAGAAGTTCTTATGTGTTAAAGTAAGAAGATGAACCCAGCATGCCTGGCTTACCCCTGGAAGCAGATATGTGCACCACAGTGCCTAGAAATGTCTAACTGTCAGCAAAGGCTTCAGAGTTTACACCACTGTTGAAAACCCTTAGCATCATTGTTGATAGCAAATATCCTAAACATGTATGGCCTCCAGGCATCTCATTTTGGGGAGTAATGCAAGTCCCTTAGACACCTCTGTGCAACAGGACAGAACAGACCTGACCTGTCCACTAGCCAGTCGGCAGGTATATTTGAAATAGAAGTTTAGAGTGAGTTGGCTGATAGGACCATGTGTCTCAGAGCAATATTAACCTGGAATTTCCCACCAGTGCAGCGTAATGGGTGTCTGAAACACAGTCTTGAAGGAGACCAGAATCAGTGAGCCTGGTGAAGGCTTGCTAGCAGTCAGAAGCTGCTTGTGGCATTGTTTAAAGTTGCTCCTTTTAGTCAATTTTGTCTTACAGTTTTAGAAATGTGTTCATGCATATGCAGCATAGGAGCTGCTACTGAGAGCAAAAGACCCCAGATCTAAAATGGATACACAGCCCTCTTTCTGTCTGCCCCATTCACTACAGTTTGCTTTGTTTGTCACTGTACTTACTTTCAGTTCCTTAGCACCAAGAGCCTGTGATTTCCTGCTCTAGCAGGAGTAAATAATGTCTTCAGTTTGCTAAGTGTCTGTGAGAATTTCAGGATGATGTTTGCTTTTTCAGTATAGTCTGTGGTTTGCAGTTGTGCAGTAATGCTAAGGGCTTGAGGAGAGGCGCATCAACAGGCACAGGATAAAGTAATGTTTGCTATGTGCTGTCAGTCATGTACTCTTGATGAGCTAGTACCTCTCAGGAAAGAGGGATGCTGCTGTTTCTTGTATTCTTATGTAAATATTGGTGCAATTAAAATATTTATGCAGACAGCAACTCTAATGTGAAAATGTAAACCCTAACATAGAGACCACTGGAGTAAATGTCACTTAAATATCATCCACTGAGTTTATTCTGCTCTTTCATATGAGAACAAGAAAACACCAAAAAGATGTTTGTGTCAGAAAAAAATTTTGTAAGAATGCTGATGGGGAGGTGATGGTCTTACGCACTTCATGCAAAGATTAATCATATTGCTGTGACAAACACATCAGAGTTTGGGAATGTTAGGTCATGTGATTAAAGGGTGATCATGGAGAATTCAAAGACTGTGAGAATTAGAGAGCTCTGATAAAGCTAGTAGTCTAATTGAGGGAAATGGGACACCTCCAAATGCAGCATTGGCTTTAGGTCTGCATGCACAGTATTTCCTTTTGGGGCAAGAAGGAAATTAATTAGGGACTTTCAAACTGGATTTCAAAACATGGAATATTCATCCTCTAGAACAGAGCATTACATATCCACAACTGAAAAGAAAAAACCTTGGAAACAGTTGTCCTACTTTCTAGGTTAGTAAGACATTGGTTCTGCCGAATCCTGAGAAATTGCAGGTGTGAGTTTGTCAGATTTCCAGTTTTTGGCTTTGTGTACGTGCTTTGAGAAAGTATGTTCCTTCCATCCTTTGCCTTCTTGGTTGGTACTGGAGTAAGCTGGTAAAAACAAATTTTCTCAGGGGAGTGAGGTTTTTTCTGCACATAATGTTTATAGCACTGATCCAAAAAATTTTCTGAATATTCCATAAGTCCACAGTGCTTTCCATATCTCCCTGCATAATAGGCTTTGAAGTTCACATGTTTCCAAGAGCTCACATCTGTCACATTGCACACTGAGCCTTTTTTTCTCATCTCCTGCATGACCAAAGTAAAGAATTTTAATTACTTTCTGCACATTTGGGTCTAGCAACCAAAATTCAGCATCACAAGTGTGATATCTGCAACCACCAGACGGCAAAATCTTTGAACATTTAATTTTATTTCCTGACCATTTGGGAGCATTAAAAAGTCTCCTGAGTAAATACATTGCTGTACATTAAAAGCACCATATAAAATAAAGGCAAATGTGTAAATGATTTCTTAATTAAATCAAAACAAACATTTTCCTACGGCATGCCATGAGGAAAGCACCTTCCAATGTAGATGGGCTTTTAATACATGCTGTGACATGTTTAACTCAAAGCAATAATGTGTGTTTTACTTTTCAGAATGATCACTTTTATAAAATGAGTGCACTTAAAAAGTGGTGGCTTGCCCGTATTTGGAGAGAAAATGAAGACACACAGGCTTGGCCGCATAAGACATAAACCACCACATTTTATACCATTAGGACTGGGTTGCTTGTGCATATCTGTATAAAGGAGAGGAAGGAAAGGAGGGAGGGAACAAATGGGGATAGGTCAAGCAAAAGTAACAGGTGAACAAGTACATCAGACTCAAACAACAGGGAGATAATATTGCAACTCGAAGACTTGGCAGCAATCAATCTGTTTCCTAGAACTGGTCTTTTTCTGCATGCCTTTATCTGATATTTTTTATTTTGGATAGAGGGTATATATACTTTTTGGTGCTTCAAAAATGATGAAAAGCAATTACTAGCACTGAAAACAGATTCGGCTTTAATTCCAGATTCATGTCACATTTACCTGCACGAAGAATACTTAAAAACTAAATTGAGGCGGCTGTGAGCACTTTTAGCATAAATCATATGAAAGCTAATAGCTAAGGATGAAGGAGGCTATGGTTTTGGGTCTTCACAAGTCCAGGAAAGGCTTTCAACCTTGAAAATTTAGCTGAAACTCAAAAATTTGATATGAAGTTCTGACCTTCAGAGAAATCAGTGTATTTTTTTCTGTTTACTTCGATGGGGCTTAGAATTTTATTTTCCTGGGGACTTAATGCATACACACCAATGTATGAAACAAGCAGATGTTTCCTGCTTTGAAAAAGTAAAATAAAATGGAAGTGATTACAGAACTAAACATGACCAGCAGACATTGCAAAAATGATTCATGAGACATGTGTTATTGATGTGTAGAGGAGGGAAGGATTTTATTTTTTTGATCTTATGCTGGTTATTGCTGTAAAGAGAAACGATGAATGAAAAGCTACCCACCCTCATATCCCAACACCATTATTTTGTGCTCTGTTTCTTTGAAATGACTGTGATACTGTTCCTATGATCCTTCTAATTACTGAAATGGTATCTTTCCATAATGCTTTTCAATGTCACAGATTTTCATGAGCCTCTAAGAAACATATGAATTGGAGATAATTAGACAAATCTGTGACTTTTGGAGCACCTCAGACCTTATGTCCTTAGTGGGGAGCAGTTCTGAATACGAGAGAAGAAAATGGAGATATTTCAAAATGTGTTTATGTTGAATATGAGATGATAAACTTGTCAAAAAGATTTCCATTCTCAAAACTGATTTACTTAGCAGGGGCCTGTAGGTTGACCTGAAAGGGCTGTTTCTGTGTTTTCTGCTTTGCCTTATCTTTGTTTTCACTGCAGTTCCAGAAAGGCTGTTTGATTCCGGTGACCGGTCTGCAATTTTTTTCAGCCAGATCCAGCAGACTGCCTTTCAGTAAAAATTCAGATTGGTCCTCTCTGTGCTCGTAAGGGCTGAGCATCTTCAGGATGTGATGAAGGATACTGGATACTGGAGGGCACTGAAATAGCTCTTCTGAGCCAACGCTCTTTTTTTTTTTCTCTGAGAATATTAGTGTCCAGAAAGGCTGAAAAGCCAAGGAAAGGGAGGAAGAAAGCATCCTCAAATACATGTATTTCACAAAGATACTCAGACTCACAAGTCTTATGACCTTTATCCCTGTGGAAATTGTAGAGAGTCAAAAAGAAAATTTATAGTTTGGGGCAAACAGAGCTTGATGCACAAGAGGGGTTGCTTCATTACAAGTTTTATAGCAACTCTGTAAATTATTGTGGCATGATGGATGTCCAGCTCCTGAACTTTATCCACACAATTTTCAGTAATACTTTTCTCCCACTGTGGTCTGTGATCCTGCTGGATAAGATTAGGAGTGCCCACAACTCTCCCACCAATTCATGAAAATCTGCTAGCGGGGCGAGGCAGCTGTTGAAGAAAGATGACTGATCATAGTACCTGCAAGAAACACAGTTAATGGTGTAGCGAGGGATCTTCTGAGTCTAGCATTGCAGCAGCTCCCCATAACTGAAAGTGCAACAATGCTAAAGCTACTGTCATCCCTCTCTTAACAGACCTAAAATGTCCTCTAGCAGACTAAGCAAGGCAGGGGCAGCTGTCACTATTTCTTTTTCCATTCTGGCCCCTCTGGATGCCAACTTGGGAGGGTATGTTCCTGCTGAGATGCATGACTCTTAGTTATGTTGACATAGAGGCTTGTAAACAACAGAAGAATTTCAAATGGTAGTGAAAATCTGCTTCATCTGCAACCTTTGTATCAGGTCAAATCAGTACTGTCTTTGTAAATAAATCAACATCACAGTCTGACATTCGTCTGCATGTAAGGGTCCACCTACATTGGCTGCATCAGCTCTCTTCAAGCATTGTGGAAAGAAAAAGGTACTTTTAGGATAAGTTTAATCTGACTTATTCTGGACATCCTTTTCAAGATGAAATGGAATCCAGAAGTGCTTGTTTCACTCCAGTGATTATAAGGGGAGGTGAGATCACTACTTTATAAATTTGTATCTCTGTCTCAGCAAATGTGTTCCACCCAATATTAGGTTTATGCTGACTGACAGCACAAAGATCAATGAGATTCTAATGGGAAGATTGGATTAGAAATTTTCCTTATGACTTGTTAGGATTGATAAAAATGATTAGAAGAAATATTTGGATTCCCATTTCTCTTTTTTTCAGACCTCCGCCATTTATTCTCATGTAGGAACTTGTTATTTTGCCTTCCCATTATCCTTGGACTCAGTGGAGAGTGGTACTGGATGCTAAGAAAAAAAACAGAAGAGGAAATGAGTATGTTATAAACACAGAGTGGCTCTAAATAAATGCAGGGGAGCATTTCTCCTTTATGCCAGCATCTTTTGACACACTGCTCATATCTTCTCCTCCGAGAAGAGACCCCCACCTTAACAACCCCCAGAGGATTTTATTTTCATGGACTGATTGCTGGTATGAGACTGGTTTGCTAGACTTTCCTCTGCATTTCTCTGTGTGACTGTTTTGAAAGAACTGTAAAGATCCCTTTGTCTTTGCAGTCCGTGAATAGTCCGTTGGCCATGGATGGAAGAAGGGGATTCAGCAGTATCAGTTCAGTCATTCCTCAAATGACCCTATGCAACATCAATTTTGACCCCAGAGATGAGCAGATCAAGAGCTAAGTAGTTTTAATCACAATATTATAGATCCATAAGACCATAATGTGTTAATGGGCTGGAATAGACTTTAAAGATCATCTAGTCCCAACTGCCCCTGCCATGGGCAGGGACTCCTCACACTAGACCAGGTTGCTCAAGGCCTTACCCAACCTGGCCTTGAACAATGCCAGGCTTGGGGCATCCACAACTTGCTTGTTCCAGTGTCTCACATCCATCACCACAACTTGTTCCAGTGTCTCACCACTCTCACAGTGAAAAATTTCTCCCTAATATCTGACCTAAATTTCCTCTTTCAATTTGTGCCTGTTACTCCTTGTCCTATCACCACAATTTCCTGATGAAGAGTCCCCCTCCAGCTTTCCTGTAGGCTCCCTTCAGATACTGGAAGGTTGCTCTGAGGTCTTCATGCAATCTTCTCTTCTCCAGTTCAAACAGCCCCAACTCCCTCAGCCCATCTTCACAGGGGAGGTGCTCCAGTCCTCTTATCAACTTTGTGGTCCTCATCTGGACTTGCTTCCAACAGTTCCATGTTCTTCTTATGTTGGGGACTCCAGATCTGGATGCAGCACTGCAGGTGGGGTCTCACAGGCGCAGAGTAGTGGGGCAGGATTCTCTCTTTTGATGTGCTGGCCATGCTGCATTGGATGCAGCCCAGGACTCTTTCTGAATGGCAAGAACATACTGCTGGCTCGTGTGGAGTTTTTCATCAACCATCACTACCAAGTCTCTCTCCACAGGGCTGCTCTCAACCACTTCTCCACCCAGCCTGTAGGTGTGTCTGGGATTGCCATGATCCACATGTAGGATCTTGCATTTCACTTTGCTGAACTTCATCAGGTTTGCATCGGCCCAGCTCTCAAGCCTGTCAAAGTCTCCCTAGATGGTGTCCCTTCCCTCCAGTGTGTCCACTACCCCACACAGCCTGGTGTCACCAGCAAACTTGCTAAGGCTGCACTCAATCCTACCGTCTATGTGACCAGCAAAGATATTGAACAGTGCTGGCCCCAGTACTGATCCCTGAAGGACACCACTTGTCTCTGCTCTCCATGTGGACAATGAGCCATTGACCACCACTCCTTATGTGCTGCCATACAGCCAGTTCTTTATCCACTGAGTGGTCCATTTATAAAATTCATGTCTACCCAGTTTAGAGACAAGGATGTCATGTGGGACACTGTCAGACACTTTGTATAAGTCCAGGCAGACAATGTTAGTTGCTCTGACTCTGTCCAACAGTGGAGTCCCCAGTCATCCTTCACAATAAAAAAATGTTTCCTGATGTTCTGATGGAGTCTTCTGTGTTTCTGTTTGTGTCCACTGCCTCTGATCCTGTCTCTGGGCACCACGGGGAAGTGCCTGATTCTGTCTTTACACCCTTTCTCCAGGTATTTTTATATAGTGATGAGATCCCCCCTGAGTCTTCCCTTCTACAGGCTGAACAGTCAGTCCCAGCTCTCTCAGCCTTTCCTCACAGGAGGCTGCCCCAGTCCCTTAACCATTTTAGTGGTCTTTCACTGGACTCTCCAGTGTGTCCATGTCTCACTTGTACCCAGAAACCCAGAATGCCTCAATATCCTGAAGCTTTACAATAACTTGTTCTGGGAATTTGGGCTTCTGGGTAAACTACTCAAGTCGTCTGACTTTGATAACATGTTTTGGTCATTTGCACTTTAGCCGGTGGTGCTATTTTTTAATATTTCTATTATTATCTTCATTATTATTTTGTTATTAATTTATATTGTTGTTGTGAGGGCTTCAGTGGGAGCACAATGGGACAGACTCAGAGCAAAACAGCCACAGCAGATATCCTGGAATATTGTCACTGGCATAGCTCAAAGGATCTTCAGTGAGGAAACTGTATGCAAACTGGTGCTTTCAGTGCTTTATAAATGTTGTCATAAGAATATTAGACATTTGTAAGTGCTCATATGAATATACCTTGGCTTGGAATGCAGAATATGTACAGTAGTACACCCTCATTAATCATGTCCAGTGGAACTACATTTGGGTGCTTTGCTGCTAAATAAGTCCTCAGAACATCAGACTTGGTTGTAGAGCAAGTGTCATTTATTTGAACTTGCTGTGAAATGCTTGGGGAGATTTTAAGACAAGAAGGTAAGTGTGGGTTAAAAACTTGACTGTTTTGCTCTTTATGGTCACTTTATACCTGCACAATAAAAACAACTGCTACCGCTGGCTGTGGCATTCCAATGATGCCCTTTTTGTCCATGAAACGATGAGAGAAAGGAAAATAAAGCATACCTGCAGTGTCTGCTGCATCTGTGACCTCTGTCACTTTACTCATGGACCTCTGCTGACATTTCTAGTGATTTTAGTGCTTGAAAGAAGTGATCCTTCTTTGGGCACCCAGATTTGTTCAGGCAAACCCCCACATTTGACTTTATTTTTCAGATAGACTGACATTTGCCCTTTTTTCAAGCATATATAAGAAAGTACATATATATGTATTTATATTCTGATATACTTGTGGACCTGACACTGGTTTATGTCATATACAACTTGTTAGCTCTTTTGATAATATGTTACTGTAAAGAAGGGTGAAATGTCAGCATGTTATATATTGTAAATATTGTATGGTTGTATAATTATGTACAAGAGTACTTCATAACCCTTGTGGGTGTTTTAAAATACATGAATTTAGTAGTTTCCGTATAGTATTATTACAGTGCTATTAAAATGCCATGTGGGCACAACACCAAAAAGTCTATTTTCTTGATGTTTTAAACCGCTTGTTATTTATAAACAACTTTGGACACTGCTTGCTAATTAGAAAGCTACATTCATACAGTCATCAACAAAAAGATTATTTGTGTCTGTTATTTATTATGCAAGACTGTCACATGAATAGAAATTATTTTGTATTCTGCGTCTCAGATACTGCTTTTTGCCATTTGCGAAAAATTTGCACTGAAATGGTTTGCATTTTTTTGTATAAGCTTTTAGGCATCATGAATGCCAGCCTCTGTCTGTTCTAATGGTAAGTGACCTAAAAAGATCTTTACTATTACTTCTGTTTTGGTACTTTTAATGATATTCATATTACCCACTTAGAAGCAGGCCTAAAGCATCCTGAATGGTTGGATCTGCTTCAATCAGGTATTCATGAATGATCTATTGAAATCAATTTAGACTACTACATTCAACATTTCAGAAGACAAGCCCCGTCTCTTAGATCTTTCTAAAAATTGCTTATAAGGAAGTAGCGTCATTGTTTGTGCTTTTTCAGCTGATTTAGGGAATAACAAACTTGATATTTCAGTAGACATATGTCTTGACCTGTGAAATCATAATTAGATTTTGAGGTTATTGCTCTCCTGCACAGACTTGGCAAATTCATCTTAGGCAAGGGAGACCAAAAAGAGACAGAAGATAAAATGAAAAATATTTTTTAAACTTACATTTGTGCCTGAGTGACTTAACTTATGTCAGTAGTAATTCAGTTGCTTAAAATTTCACAGTATGCCTTGTATTCAAATAATTTGCTTTTAAGTAAATATCTGTAACATCTAATAATATATGTGAAGGTAAATATCGCACTCAGGATGCAGTAAAATGAAAACTAGTAACTGGAGTCAAGATAAATGCATAACTGTAACTTCCCTTCAGAGTCATTCAGATTTGACTTTCTATTATGTCTCAATGTTTTTGAACTTATATAAAAGAAATTTGAACTGGTCAAGGATTTACTTTATCTGATACACTTCATATAGATTGGAACTGCAGACATTTTCATGGAAATCTGTGTCCTTTGCAGTGATCAAATTTCAGTTTTCTTAGCAAATTATTAAATTAATGCAGTATTTTTCTGCCTTAGGGGGTGTGTTTTCAGTGCTTTGGGTGTATCTACATCTTTTTTGAGCAAAGCGTTTTTTCCATAGTGTTGTTAAGTCTAGCCTCAGAGAAGAGCATACTTCTCTTTGGAGAACAGCATAATCCATTTTTCATCCTATAACATTTACTATCTAGAATTGAAAAAAAGTAGGTTTAACTACCTGTTAAAGTGGAGCTTGCTTTAAAACAGATAACTATTGCTATACAGGCCCTAGACAGGCCCTTTCATATGGTGGGAATTACAAAACTGGACTCACAACTCCAGGTTTTTCTCACCAGGGATGAATAGAGAGGAAAGACCACCTTCCTCGAAGGAAAGATCACCTTCCTCAAAGGAAAGACCACCTTTCTTGAAGGAAAGACCACCTCCCTTAGCTTACTGTCAATTCTCCTCCCAATGCAATCTAGGATGCAGCCAACCTCCTTTGCTGCAAGGACACATTACTGGCACATGGTCAGCTTCTTCTCTGCCAGGACCGTCAGGTCTCTTTCTGAAAAGCTGCTTTCAGGGAGGATTAACTTTATAATGTCAAATTTGCCTGAAAACTGTGATTTATACCCTAAAGCTGAAATCTGAGGAAGGGCTTAAATGTATCAGTGATGCATGTCAGGGAAAAAAGTCTTCAGTCTCAGAGCTGCAGAATCTGGGATACCTTGCAGGGAGGTCTGCAGGGGCATACAGAAAGCTAAAAGCCTTTGAATCCCACCAGCATGTATAGCCAGGATCTCGTTTGTTTTTCATATTGGATATTTGAGCAGGAAGGTGCCTACTGCATCTGACAGTGAAATACTGAGGAGCAGAATATGTCCTAAATCCCATTCTTCATCTACTCAAATTCCTGCCCCAGATCCTGCCAAGCCAGGCAGGTGCCTCCAGCAATTTTCTGTAAAACTTGAATGATGACCACTTTCTCCTTTTTTTTTTTTTTCCTTGAGCAACATTTTTAGGGCCCTTATTCGGCATTTTGAAGTATCAGCTTTAGAGTTTCTGTTGTTTGAGGGGGATTACTTCTCAGGAGAGTCTCTGAAGTCAAGTTATAATATGAAGTCCTTGCACTTCACACAACAGAATTAAATATTCTCTGAGTATGAGAGAAGAGAGGATTCTTCAGCTTTTTGAGTCACCTGGGAGTCTGAGGTCTGAACCTCACTTACGCAATCTGTCCCTCTTTTCTCATTCCCTCATCTTTAATTGTTTTATAACGAGTGTGAAAAATTTATCAGAAAAAGTAGAAAAACCCTTTCATCTTTCAAAAATTATGATACTTTACCCAACTAATGTATGTAGGTCACAGATAGTCTGCAAATTTCATTCATAAATCTGCTTGAAGAAACATCTTTTTACCACACATTTGTGCCATACATAGATATTTGAGTTTGAATGTCTTTAATTAGGGGTCCAAACTCTTCAGATTGCTGCAGTGATCCAAGTAGTGATTGCTGCTTATGAAACATCTTTATTATTTTTACTTGAGTTGTAATGGTGCGTTTCTTCCTGCTGAATGGCAAAGTGGGCCACTTGTCTCATGGTGAGGAGAAGAGAAAAAGCTCAGGAAAATAGTCTTCTTTTAAAAAAAAGTAATCATGCAAAAAGAAAGATTGTCTGTAAAAGATCAGAAATAACAACAACAGCAATAATAGTAATAATAGAGTTAGGTGTACCATAGTTTAGATATAGACAGTTAACAAATGTCCTTAAGAGCAGTCACTTAAACCCCAAACAATTGCTTGGCATTACTCTCTGTGGTGTTTTGAAATTAGGGTAGTATAAAATATTAATTTTTGATAAGCTTGCTGCTGAAGTATTTTTCTGCTTAACTTCATCCTTTTGTTTATAGTTATTATGGGTAAAATTCCAGATTATATCACATTTTGCGTCCTCTAGGCCATCCATTACCTCAAAAATGCTTTTAATTATCATGGAATGAAATTGTATTTTCCATGTTCAGCACCAATATGTTTTCCTGAGGTCAGAGCAAAGTCTGTTGAGTGCAGGATGGAAGGGATGTGTACAGCTTGACAGGTCTGTACTGACTGTCAATGCCTGGGACAGTGTTACAGCACCTTGGAGTTCTTTCTTAAAGAACTAATGAGGTAATATAGGTATGGTGTTTATAGTGACTACCCTACAGCCTACAATAGTTGTGTCATTCTCATTTCATTTTCCCTTATGTTTTATTTTTGTCTATGTCTTTTCTCCTGTTGTGTTTCAGATGAATTATTTATCTTTTTTTGCCGATCACATCAGCAATTAAAATTCTCACTGGCCTTTATTTTTCTTCACTGGATTAATTTTCCTTCAGTTTTAGATGTGCAAATCCATTGTCTTCAAAATATAGCTGAGGTGCCATCTGAGTAAACCCCTTGGGAATGTAAATATTATAATTACAGTCAATTAAGAGACTAAAATATGATGTGAAATCTGCATGTGTAGAATACTACAGCCCTATTTAAAAAAATTAAGTGTCATGGTTTTACACAGGTCGTTCACTTCAAACATGGTACCCATCTTTTTGAAGACTCTGGTCTCATGTCTCTTGAGGTTCAATCATAGATTTGTCTGGTTCCCACCTGTGGACATATTGTGTGTTAACTTGGCATTACTTGTTATTTGTTTATTATATTTATTTATGAAGTCTCACATAGATTTCTGCAAGAGCAAGTCGCAGTTTAAACCTCGGTGGTTCACATGTCCCTTGGAGAGACTTTTCACATTTGTTGTGCCCATATATGCAAGGGCTCTTGAATCTATAACTCCAAGCCAATTCCTTAGGCTTAGCATGAATCTATATGTTCCAACGTTCTTCAATTGCAATTTATTCTTCTAGGCCTTCACAAAGCTATGAGACAGTAAAAACTAGAGGATTTAAAAATGTCTGTCATCTTGGTGGGTACTTCTGAGCATAGACTGCAAGAAATTCCAAAAGTATTTGGGGCAGTCTGAAAATAACTAAAGGTGATCTTTTGATATCTGAAGAATTATGACAAGAATATCAATCAGTATTCTCAGTGTGAAGCCTGTTACAAAAGCATTGTCTGATGCAGGATTGAAATTTTGAAGCCTGTAAGCTGCAGGGGAAATGACATCATAACTATTATTTTTGATATTTGGATCTATTATCTCAATATATTAACTAATTTTTTTATAATAGACTGGGTTTGAAGGAAATCTTTAAATTTATGTGAACACACATTGCTGTGTGTTTACCATCCAGATGCCTTGACCATGGAGAAGACCTCTATTTTACAGAGTTTACAAATTTAGAATAAAAAGACAAGCCCAACCCACACAGTATTTTCAGTAAGTATGAACTAGAGTAGTCCCACTGGTTTTTATGGATATGTTTCATTTTACAGTGAATGAGAACCACAGTCACAATTGATGTAAAGAAAAAGAAGGAAAAAATAAGTGCTTATGCCAACCAAATCCCTGGAATAAGCCCTCCAGTGCAGAGTTGTTTTGTACCATCACCTTGAATGTCCTTGAATGTAGCCTGCAGGGAACTTTTCTCCAGATCTCCCCTCTCTGTTGGTGATAGCCTAGGCAGAGGGGAATGCAGGCAAGGTCAGGGCTGTTGTTTCTTGTTTTTATTGTTGGCCTGCTATGCCTGTTACTCTCCTGCAGAAAGTAAGAAGTCCTTGTGCTACTCTAACATGACATGAGAAGAACACTTCTGAACAAAGCTGTTGCACCAGGATGAGAGCTGAGCAAGCAAATCCTTTGGGCCACCTTTGCAGTCAGGTCACTGAGTCTGTTGAACCTCACCACTTCTAAGTTCATTGATACACCCAGCTGTCCCAGCTTAAGTCGGATCTTCGGAAAAAAGTAAGAAAAATCTCCTTCTGTGAAGTATTTATATAACTTATTTTTATACAATGATACATATATATGAAAGTATTTATGTAATGTAGGTCATCAGTAAGACTTGAGAGAAAGTATGACTGAAATTATTCACTTTGAAAACATGTCTTTAAAAATATTGTCAAGGAAAATATGGTCCCCAATGACCAAAGCTGCAAGCCAAGTACTAAATTGTTGTTAATATCTATTCTTATTGTTGTGAATGTGGTATCACACTAACAATATCCTGTTTAAAGTGAGGATTAGAGCTTGAGGTAGTTTTACTGAAAGGACTTCATTGAGTAAGTCCTTAAGTGAAAACATTTTGAAAATTAATTGTTCCATGAAGAGATTAATTGGGAGACCGAAGTGCATGGGTGGACAGAAGTCTTGAGGCATTAAAATCTGCTGTCCTGGAAATACATGTACTTTCCATTTTATTATTAACTGCATGTACTGCACAGCGTCAGCTATAGCTGTCTTTTGTTGTACAGAGGACTAATGAAAGTCTGGGGTGCTTTCCACTGAGACAAAGACACTGAATGAAGGGAAGCTATACTGGAAATCTGGTCCTCAGCTAGTAAGGGTGGCACAAAGATGTTAATTCTTGCTTTTGCATTCTTATGTTTGTTTCTTGCATAATTAATTATTGAATTTTGCATGACCAGGTTCTTTGAGTTTTCATTCTTGAGGAACTCCGAATAAACTTGAGTTGTATTAAGTCCCACATCAGGCCCTATTGAATTATTTCAAGTACAAATCCAGAAGTGAGCCTTGGTTATTTCTGAAAATTTGGGCCACAAGTTATTTGACCGCTCAGACAATTTGAAACCTTGGGTTTGAAGGAAGTATATGGACTGCAATGTGATTATAGCTCTATTGAGGCTTTAGCCAGATTTATTGTGTTCTACTCAGACTCTACTTTTTCAGACAGAAAGTACTTCAAAAAAGATGCCTTAGCATGAAAGTCCTTCAGACAAAGCCCAAATGCACAAGGGAAACTTCTCAAGCATGCCTGCTCTACTAACTGGTTAGGACCTTGTGCTTTCTTACAGCTTCCCTTATTATATCAAGTCAAAAGTGCTGCTCATCTGTGATTCTTCTTTCTCTAGGCAAGAACCAATAGTATAAATTCAGCTACTCATACATATCAGTCCTACTCAGTCCCAACTCTTCCTTGCTGTGAAATTCCATATTGATTTGTTGTTTTTTTTTTCTCTGTGTTTCTTAAGGCATGAATTGATTATGATTCCTTGTCTCTGGTATCTGGTCTCTGCAGTTTCACTGTTTTTAATGATCATGTAAGTTATCAGCTGTGAGGTATATGCTCATTGCAAGGAGTTGCACACTGAAGTGGGTGGGTGGATTTTGAACTGATTTTTCCACTGATATGTGGAACTCCTGAGTTTCTTTTTGAACTACCTGATCTTTCATGACTCTTCAATCAAACCACGAAAAATATTTGCACCTCTTTTTGCTTTTATCCATTTTTAAACACATGCTGATAAATACATTTATATCTACTTAGAAGGTTCCTCAGCACTGCATTAACAAAGTTTGAATTTAGTTTTCTGCTACTTGTAACACAAATATAAAGTTTTGAACTCAGAGACAATTTTCTCACAGAACATTCCTTTGTAAAAAATGATGTTTTGATGAATTGAAACCTTTAACAAAGGCCTGTCATTTCCCTCAAGACTCAGAGGAGATGCTGTCAATAATGATGCTTACTAGGGTTTTTGTTGTTTTGTTTTCCATTTTCCTGCTCTTTCTCTAACCATCTTTGCTCATTGCCTGGCAGGGACATAGGACAACCATATCCAATCTTTCTGGCTTACTATGCTCATGCTCTGGGCTTCTCTGCTCCTTGGGATGTCCTTATGACCAAATGGCTCATTAGACAGGCTGATTGCTCTGGTCCTTCAGACTGGGCCAGGCCCTGTCTCTTTAATCAGGCTGGCTCCTCCACCCTCAAAGTGACTGTGATGGGGCTGGCCTGGCTCATGAGTTTGCCTGTTGGCAGGACCTGGGGTCTCCATCTGCTGATGCAACTTGTGAATAGGATGTCTGGGTATTCAGTCATTAGAAGGCAGGGGAGCTGGCTGACCCCAAAGATGTCTATGATTATGGGGGAAGGGAAGAAAAATACTTTTCTTCTGTGGGAAATCTTATATATTTTTTTCTTAATCTTAGGGTTATTTGCTTGGTTTTAAAATAAAACAACAAGATTTATAAATACCCAATGTCAGACTTCTCTACAGATGATTCTAGTCAGCTGTCTTGTTGGATGATACTCTGGTGCTGTTGGTGCTTTTGAAGATCTGCAGGAATCCTTGTGCAAATGATGAAAGCTTATAGGAGCTTGATATGAAAATCACTCAAAAAATATGAATCACATCTTGATCTTGTTCCTTGAAGAAATGCAAACTACAGTACTATGTCAAGCTGAAAACTGTATTTCTATAGTATAGAAATATAGTATATTAGTATGAAATCAATGCTCCAGATTGAAGACCAGTGTAAATTAACACAGCTACACTGTCCTAGTTAAAGCCATATTGATTTACACTAGATATGAATCAGTCCTGCAGAACAGAGATTTAGTAGAAAATATGTAATACCCAAAGCTGAGTGAATATGTGAAAAAAAAAAAGATATGTACCTATCAAAGTGCTTTGTCATTTGCCATGCTTGTGTGAATGTCAAAATGTTAGCCAGTAGGCCTACAACAGGAACTATTCTTCATTAATTTTCAAACAGATGTCTAGTAAAAGACCTGCCTGATTGATCCAATCTTTTTGTAAGGGTTGGACTGGCAACATGAGAAAATCTTGGTGTACTGTTCTCATATTTTATCTTAACAGTAAAATATTTTCCCATTTCTCTGAACTACAAGTGCATGTCACTGACAATGACAAGATACAAGGATACTCCAATGTGGTATTTCTTGCCTAGCTAAGTGCATGTAGCAATGGCCTTTGCCATAATAATTGAAACATATCTGATCTAGGAGTCTGAAATGTTCTCCTCATTCATTGGAGAAGTGATAATTTGGAAAACCTTTAAGTCTGACCCAAGGTTTGTGGTAAATGAGGGATATTACTTAGGAAAATGTAAAGGATTTTAGGTACTGCTTTTTGCCCCTATCACTGCATTTGAAAAAATATGATGGACACTTCAAAGGTGCTCAACAGAAACAGCAGTGAATTAATAATAAAACTTCATTGTGAAGATGCTCATACCTGAGATAGGTTAACTGTTTGCCTGGAAGGTGGGCTATGTGCAGGAGAAGAAGTGGTAGATTATATTCTCATCATTACAAGTTGCTTTCATTCCTCACAAGCTGGTGGCCTTTAAGTTCAGGTTGCAAAAGTCTCTTGTAATGATAATTATTTTGCTTTGGGCATACTAGATGCATTTGTTGGCTGCATAACAAACACCCATTTCCATTAATTTATCTTCAGACTCCATGCTGTCAGCTTAATGGAGAATGGGAAACTTATCTTAAAGATCCTGTTTATTTTGACTCTTATAAGAAAAAAATGTACAGATCTGACTGCATTATATTAACATTGATGTGTAGTAGAGGAAGGGTCAAATTTCAATTATTCCATTACCAGCATTCAAGTGGATAATCACAAGTCCTTAGTTTTGTTTGTAAGGTACTTCAATGTTTGGGATTTTTTAAATAAAAGAAAGTTTTTTTCCAAGCATGAACATTTCTCAAATAAAATTGCAGTTAATTGAAGCTGTAATTGCTTTAAATGAACATCATAACAATGTTTAGAAAGTAGTTTTGAGTTTGTTTTTTTTAATGGCTTTTGAAAGAAAACCTGCAGCTTTTTTGTGCTATATTTTAAAAAGGTTCAAGATAGTAGATTTAATTCAGGTTTAATAATTTAAAAGGATTCTAAGACTTTATCTTATTAAAATATTGAAGTCTTGAATGAAAGAAAGGGAGGTTACCAACAGTGTGAATACTATACCAGCATGTTATAATGAAATATATCAACAATATAATGTCTAGATGCCTTTGTTTTGGCACTGAGACAGATTTTTTTTTTCCCACCCTATACTTGGGATCTAACATGCTGCTAATGATATTGTGTCATCTGCAGATGTGATTAACAATATTTTTTTATTTTTAGAAGGAGCTATTTGCACAAAGCTGCTTTAGCTTGCACAAACCAAGAGGCACTTGGTGTTTTACTGACAGGTTAAAAGGAAATTGATTACATATACATGTGTCTTAGGTTTGTGCTTCTCAAGAGGCTGCCAAGGAAATCAGAGGAATTGTGAAAGACTGACAAGTTTGACTTCTTGGTGCTCCTCTTGATGTCTCTCAGTGTCTTGCACTGGATTCCTTCTCTCAGGGTGGATGGGACTTGGAAGCTGCTTTAGAGGCTGAACTCATTTCCTTGTGAGTAACATGCTGGCATGCTCTGCAGGTCATGTGTTTTCCTGTTGCAGAGATTGGCTACTTCCTGTACTCACCTAACTTGAAACTGATAGGATTTTTTCTTGTTTAAATATTTTTTTTACTATGCTACTTTGCAGAAATACCACACAATTACTCTCATCTTCTTCACCACAGAGGTGATCAGAGAGGAGAAACGTTTGTTACGGTTTAACCTGGCAGACAGCGGAATAGCACACAGCTGTTAAACCACCATCCCACCCCCAATGGGATGGAGAAGGAAATGGAAGAAAAAACCCAGGAACAATTGTGGGTTGAAATAAAGCCAGTTTGTGCCAAAAAA
>VXBB01002580.1:13512-32731 GCA_013399915.1 Illadopsis cleaveri | reverse complement strand
AATAATAATAATAATGATAAAAGAATTAGAACATACAAAACAAGTGTTGCAGAAAGCAATCACTCACTACCTGCCAAATTATGCCCAACCAGTTTTGAAGAAGTGCTCCTGACCATTTTTTTCCTACTTTATATACTGAGAATCTTGACATATGGTATGGAATATCCCTTGGGTCAGTTGAGGTCAGTTGTCCTGGCTGTGTCCCCTCCCATCATCTTGTGCATCCCCAGCCCACTCACTGGTGGCATGCTGTGAGAAGCAGGAAAGGTCCTGACTCTGTGTAAGCACTGCACAGAGGTGACTAAAACATCCGTGTGTTATCAACGTAATTCTCATCCTAATCCCAAAACATAGCACTATACCAGATACTAGGAAGAAAATTAGCTCTGTCCCAGCTGAAACTGGGACATGTAAAACATTTTGTTTGCTAGCTTTCAGAGCTGTAATTTATTGCTCTACCAGCTACAGCAAATGGAAACTATAATAAAAAAGAGGTTACTATTAATCTCAAATAAGCATTTAACTTAATGAGCTAGTTACTCTATATTAATTAAATCCAAATATCTTATTTGAGAGGCTCTTTCTGAGACTGTTTCATGCCATCTGGTTAACTTGTTTTAACTGACAAAGGAAATAAGAAGTGACATTTCTATTAAGTATATTTTAATGAGCATTTTTCAAGGTATAGTGAAAGAATAGAGCTATTACCATCTAAGAGTAATTACAGGCAGTACAAGCTTATATATAGACTGCTGTAGTAACCTATCTTTGGAGCTATGTTCATGCAGACAAGAACAAAATGTCAGCATCTTCTTGTGTCGTGACAGCCTTAGAATGAAAACCAGAGACCCAACACATATCTTCTAAAGCAGATTTCATATTTCTTCCTCCTGTTGCTTCTGCTCAGTAAAACTAAGTCTGCCTTGCAAGTCTACAGCCTGTGAATTTCTTATCAAGAGATCTACAATAGTGGAATATTAGAATAGGATAATTCTGGATGCAGAGTAGACTAACTGGCCATTTCAACATTGCCATCCCCTAGTGCTATTACTACAGTTCACCTATACCTTGCCACTGCTGTAACCTCTCTGTACACATGGAACATCTATATTTCCCAGGATGTAATAAAACCAGGCGCCCCACAAAAGATGGAAACCTATTTTCTTTTTAAATTAGGTGATAAAAGGTGCGGCTGAGAAGCAAATAACTGAAATGATGACAGTATTTAGTGAAACATTCTCTGCTGTGTGTTTAGTACTCTATGAAGTCTAGTGAAATCTAGTGAAAAAGGATTTTATTTATATTTGTGGAAAAGGAAAAGTCTTCTTGAGGTCATACTGCTGCTTTTGTCAAAGCATTGATCTGCTTGCCATTAGATATGGATAACAGCAATTTTCACATAAATCATCTTTTCAACTTGGATTTAAACACAATTTAGCCACATCAATTCTCATTCAGTGACGTGCTGAGTGACTGAAAGAAAATGAATGACAGTTGTATCTGGTAATTAGGAAAAATGCCATTTCCTGTCTTTCAGGGCCACTTAGGTCTGCAGCCACAGATATTATGGTCATGCTTTACAGGAAACAAACGGCGAAAGTTAGATGCTGTCCCCAGAGGCAGTTTTATTCCCTGCTCAAGCCATGAGGGTGCCATAGGCAATGCCCAGAGTTGATGTGAAATCTGTTCCTTTCTGTGACCGGGTGGGAGCTGAGTAGTTTCTGTGGCAACTACCACTTTTCGCTTATGGAGAGATAATGGTAACACAGCACCTAAGGGAATTTGCCTTTTGTACTGTTCAGAAAGAAGAGTAGAAAGAAAAGGTAAGAGAATTTCATAGAGACTTCAGTACTATGACTGGCCAAAGAGAAGAGTTTTCCAGTTGCAAGGAACACTGGGGTGTTGTGTTAGGTTTGGTTCACAGTGGATGTATCTTATTTACATGTGCTGCGTATAAGACTTACTTGAATTTGAAGAGTTGTTTAAATGTGTTTTTTGAAAGTCAAAACCTCACAAAAGTCAACCAGCAGCTCCATAACACGTTTACATATTTTATCCGGCAGGAAGCAAGTTCAGATAAGAGTAGGCAGAAAATAATGAAAGCCCTCAAAATCCACATTGTTTAGCAACTGGATAATGATATAATTACAGATTCGATGGCAGAGTGCTTAACAGCCAGCATGATTGTCTCATAAAGTCTCCATGCAGGGGGCTCTGCTGAAGAGAATGTGCCACCTCAAACCCATTTGAATACTCTGCTTTTCATTTGTCTGTGTGGGGGGAGTAGAACCATTTTGGTAGAAAAAGAAGACTTTAGCACCAGTTTCTTAAGGCACAATTTGAATAATTGTGAATTAACACTAAATTCACAAGCTATAGTTTCGATATAATTGTAAAGAAATAACAGTTCTCTAAGCAATGTATAAACCACAAAGGTGCCAGAACACATAACACAGAAATAAACTTTGTAATAGTACATAATATGAACCACAATACTAATTTCTATTGTTTCATCCTTTTTTTCCCCATTCTTTGTCATTTCTCCCCTTGAACACTCTGCCTTTTATCTTTCAGCCTCATGATCCCTATTTTCAGAACGCCAAAGGTAGCAGAACCATTGCAGTTAGAGCATAGTAGCAAATCATCTATCAAATAATCTTATCCAGGCATCTTAAAATTCATTTTTCTGCCTGACTTCCCACTCTTCCTCCTTTTAAGAGGGGAACAGAAAGCCCCACAGCTCTCACTTCAATTGCACTAGTTCCCTCTGCTCTGCTTATTACTTTCAGGAGGGTCTAAATTCCCACCAATGAGTCAGACTTGCTGGCTTTTCTTTAACCTCGGTCATGCAGCTGTCATACTGTAATTGCAGACTTCAAACTGAAGAGAAGACAGTGAAGTAACTGCAAAAAGATGATTCTTTACAGGGTAAGAAAAAAAAAGTGCTCTTACTTCAAATTAAATTAACCAGGTGTAGACAAGACAGTATGCAAATGCTAGGTCAGGTTAAGGAGAAAGCCTGAGCAGAAAGAAACCTCTCTAACTCCTGCAAATTGGCCATAAAACCAGCTGGATTACCTATTTGAGTACTCAATCTACTGGTAAATTTAGAGGTTGGTTATATAGGCAGAGACAAGAAAGGAGGTTAGGAAATATTCCAGTAAGAACTTAGGGCCCAAACCTCTGAGGACTGGTACCGAAAAAAGTGGTATTTGTTTCTATTTAAGAACACACTAATTTATATCCTGAATCATCAGTTTTCAAGGGCTAAGATTACTTATTGTGTCCTGTTCTTGGACCTGTGTTTTTCTCAACTTGATATGACTTCAGCTGGGAATTGGGACCAATTTTTTTACGTCACAGCAGCCCAGTAAGTTCTTTTTTTAATCATTGTTATTATTATTACAGATTGTTATTTTGTTTTTATTTCAGATGCTGTTAGTTCCTATTAAACTGCAGCTCAGAAGCCTATATTTTCCCACAGCAGCTATAACCCCTAGAGAGCATGTAGAGCTCAGAGCAGCAGCCAGCAGTGTTTGTTTCTTGTGCGTCACCCTCAGGGAAGGCAATGCTGCTACACCTACTGTCTTCCTAGGAAATGATTTCCCCTGCAGCACAAAGGAGCTGTGCTAGCAATGGGAAGTGTAATTCGTAGCATGCTGAGCCATCTTCACTCAAAATTGCCCTAGATATGGAGTTGTTTCTGCAAGTTCACAGCATTTTAAAATGGGAATTTATGTAAGTGCCTAGTTCTTGGAAGAACTCAGCAGATATGTGCCATATATGTCTATGTGGAGTGAAATGTGGCAGAACTAGAAAGAATATAAGGAGAATACGCATGAACAAGCAAAACAGCTCTTACAATCAGCCTCCTTGATCACTTTAGAAGCACTTCAGTGGCAATTCTGCAGCTCGAGATACTGGGTGCTCAGCAATGCCACCCTAAAGCAGGGAATTTAAGTGGTTGTACAGACTCCAGAACACTGATATTAGAGAGCTCATTGAAGTGATTGACTTAAGAATTTCCAAGGTCTTGACTTAGCAAAGGCATGTTATGCAGCACTGCCTGCACGAGAGTCTTCTTGAGGTACTAATAATATAAGAAAAATAATAATTAAATCAAAATGGTCTGAAAAACTTTAGATATTAACCAAAGACTGTCATATCCAAAGGAGTCAAAAATACTTAGGGAGAAACCTAAGACTGAGGAAAAGATGTCTTTTGTGAGCTTCTTGTAGGCTCTGGTTTCCCCTCTCTCCACCATAAGTTGTGGTTGGCTGTGCTTTGAAGTTCTGTGGTTGCCTCAGCAGGCTCAGGAAATGTGCCAGGCACCTGTGGTGAGCTTCAGCACAGCCAGAGTAGGATCAGCCTGAAATATCTCAAGGAACAAGAATCATGAGATATAAAGAATAAATGCTCAAAATACAGCTACAGGGCAATGGACTCAGAAGGTAGAAGGTGATATGAGTGTAAAAGAATCTTGGAAAATTCCACATGGAGAAAAAGTAGAGATAAGAAATCCTGCCACTCATTATCCATTTTTAATGAGGGAATCTTTAGATGAGGTCTGAGGTATCCTGAAAGGAAGCACTAAGATAATTATGTTAGGTGACTTTTAGCAGTCGTAATCAATAATTCCTTTATGTAATGCTTGTGAAACTCACAGTGAAATACTGAACTACTCATGCCATCAGGATTAATAAAAAAACCACTTACAATGGACCTTCCTGGCTGGAGTACTTTAATTGAAGTCCATTTAAAATTCTACCTAGGAGTCCTTAGTTCTAAATTAAAGAGTTTCTTAGCTGGTCTGGCTGCTTCTCACTGCCACATGCCAGAGGCATTTTTCATTTGCCTAGGTGATAATATGCCCATTGTAATAAATATTCAATCATACAGCGAACCGCTTGGCACTTGAATTTTTTTTCTAGATTACTGTCAAGTCAGCCAGCTTGAAGGGGCAACAGGTTATTTTCAACGGCTGGTAAGTTCTGGCAATATATAAATAGTCCTGTTTTATTTACATATTGCTGATTTATTTACACATTTTCATTTTGTTATCTTTTACTGACTTATACATGATGAATTTTATTTACAGCCTCTAGAGGTAATAATTCCAAATAAAAAGAATGTGCGACTATAAAGAGATAGAAGAGCTATGTTACAATACCTTGAAATGTGCTGTATTCCATTGAGCATATATGAATGAGAATTGAATATGAGGAGAGGGGGAGAGTGAGGCATCTCTCTTTCTGTCTGTACCTGTATATAAAGCCACTTGTGTTGCTCTACGTATGAAAATGTGATTGCAACAGAAGTAAGGCTTTGATGTACCATATATTTTTTATTGAATTAGAAGAAAAAACATGACAACGTTTTTTGCATTGGGAATATTTCAAAAACAGAGGTGGAAAAGCCTTGGAAGGGACTATCTGAGTGGTGGATAAAGAAGAAGAAATAGCAGTGGACAGAAGTAAGCTGGTCACCCCTAGATGCTACACATGCTATTTTATGATGTAGGTCCAGGACACAGGTGATTTGCCATGGGTAGCCACTTCTAAAACATTAACCTCCAGGACCTGAGTTCTGCTCACCTAATCCACTGAAATAATTCTACTCCAAGACAAAGTCTCTGGCAGTCTGACTTGACCCTTGAATGCCTGGACATATTTTTTTCTGCATTTGAAAGCAAAACTGTAAAAATTGCAGTCAAAAAGCTGGAAATAAGAACAGTTATTGTTTCCTTCTTATAATCAGAAATGCATTTGGATTGTTTGCAATTAAAACAGACTTGCAAATACAATTACAAATTCTGGCTTAGAGAATCAGCCAGTGCATGCCAGGGACTTGCAATGATGGTATTTATTTATAAAGATGCAGCCAGGAAGTGCAGGACTGAGGCGTTGGGGTGGGTAGGGGGCAGTGAGCTTGGCAGGCAGGAACTGGGAAAGGAGCATGGCACTACTGCTGGGGAGATGCTGTTAAAAGTTCTCTATGGGAAAGGTGCACAGTGCCATCACTCCTGGGGGTGTCCTCCACAGCTCCTGTCAAGGCACTTGTCTTGAGCCTATGGACAGGGCTATTTTGTCTGCCCTCCACCTCCCCCTTAGACACAATACACAGCACTAAACCAGGGAACTCCCTTTTCTTCTCCCTCTTCACAGCGGACTAATGACTGGCTTCCTGCAGCTGCCAGCTGTGGCTGTCCTGTCTGGAATTTCCTCCTACGGCACAGGATAGCTTTGAAATCTTCTCACAAAGCGGGGTTTTCAGATGATGTGAGGTCATCCCTTTCAAGGGCTGAAAGCAGAGAACAGTCATGATTAACAGGGTATTTCAAGCTGGTTGTAGGAGCCAGAGGTTGCTGGATGAGGAAGGATGGCATTAGAAAATAACCCAAAACCACGACTAGGTTTTCTGCTATGCTGTATGAGAATATGTGGAGCAAAGAGGCCATTTTCACCTTCCTACTCTGGAAGCCAGATGAATGCCAGTTCAACATTTGACATAATTTGAAGTATCCTGGGATCCTGACAATAGAGCATGTTATAAATGAATCAGCCCATTTAATAATTAATGAAAATTTATTAAATTATCAAGGTCTAAGTTTTGAAAAGCCACAAGCAACACAGGGCCGAGCCAGGCGATCAGCACTGGGTGAACCACATTTGAACTCTATCACTTCAAATCTCCGTGTTTCACGAAATCTGCTTTTGCAGAGTCCTGTTTTTATACTTTTTTTCTGCTGAGCAGGGGGTCTTCTTGCTCCTTTGTTGCTCCTATCCTTTTAGCATATTCATGTATTTTCTTTTCTCGGAATGGGTGAATAATAATTAATTTTCTTACTGGAATTCTGTTCAGTAGTAAACATTTTTGGCAATGAATATTATCTTATTGTGGGTGCCTATCGAATGCATATCACTGAGGCCTTGTCAGACGAAGAAATCCTTTGGAATCAACATTTTTGGAGACAGCTTATCCTTGCTTTGTTTTCTACATTTCTCTTCCCTTATCACCCGATAGGAACTGCTTTTCCTCCTCACCAGTGCTGATTATACGAATGCTGTAGTTTTTAATTCTTTTGCACGAATTATTTTGTAACACATATTACAGAGCATCTAGAGCTAGATGTGCATGCTGTGTGTGCACCAGCCAGCTGGTTGTTTCCAGCAGGCTGCTGTAGCTCTTCCTCCAGCACAAGCAATGCCCCAGCACTAAAAACATACTGCATAATAGCCAGGTAGCCTTGCTTTAGCCTGCTCATAAGCTGTATTGGACTTCCCAGTAGAGATGCAACACAGGGGAAGCTCAGCATGGGTGAGGAAGTTTTTGTCCAAGCTTCTGGCTTTCTGTGCCATGGGACAGCAGAGGCAGAGTGAGCAGAAACTTGAAATGCAGCACATACAAAGGAGAAGCTGCCAAATGTCCACCTGTGCTTCTAGTGAGGAAGAAGGAGACTTTTAGAAGGGGAAAACATTTGGTATTCAAAGATCAACAGCCTGCTAAGCAAGTATCTCTGTGCTTTTCATTTAGTTTAATGATAAGCACGAAAGGCTGGCAAGCTTCTTTCTTCAACTTACTGAAGCATTACGCTGGTACGTGGGAGTATTGGTTCTGGCAGGCATTGTGTGCTGTTTCATTTGTGGGTGAAAGAGGCTGTCTGCATTTTGAGAAATCACGGTGAAAACTATACTCAATTTGTGGCAGAATAATGAGGTGATCTATTGTACTGCTTATGGAAGTAGAAAATGAGCTCTGCTCTAGGTGTATAATTTTCTACCATGGAAGCAACAGAAATATCAGTAACATACAGATGCTCACACGTGCTGTGCCCCACACAAAGGGTGTTTGCTTGCTCATGTATGAGCACACTCATATATGTATATAAAGTATATGTGTATAATACATATATATAGATTCATATATAGATAGGAACATAAAGTATATTAATATTAAAGTATATTATGGGTATATTAATCTCTGGCAGCATGGCCTGTAGCTGTGGAGGTCTTCAGCCTCTGGAGCAGAGGTTCTTTTGAGATGTCAAACGTCATGGTGGAGCGTTTATTTTGAAAACTTGATGAATATTACTCCGCCCAAATTTCAGTTATGGGGAGCANGGGCAGGACACCGGCACCGGCAGCCCTCAGGAGACTCTTCTCTCTATGCAGTTGAGGCCCCACCACCCACATGTCTTTGGTGGGAAAAAAACCACCAGGAATTCATTCCTAACATTATGGGTATATTAATCTCTGGCAGCATGGCCTGTAGCTGTGGAGGTCTTCAGCCACTGGAGCAGAGGTTCTTTTGAGATGTCAAACGTCATGGTGGAGCGTTTATTTTGAAAACTTGATGAATATTACTCCGCCCAAATTTCAGTTATGGGGAGCACAAAAACCTAGGATTTTTTTCTTTTCATGGAAATAAGAAAGAGGTCTAGGTATTCACATTAAAACAGCTGGATGTTTTAATATCTGTATAACATCATCTCAGCCTGTGCTCTACCTATATTCTTCTAAAGAGTAGGAAGTGCCATTGATCAGGGTGTGATCTTAGCAGTCAATGCTAAGCAGACAAATGCAGAAATATTTTTGTTGTAACAGGTTATGGGAAGAAATGTGAGAAGATACTCCTTTAAACAATAAAAAGAAACATAAATTTCCTGTGAGATAGGAAGCAAAATATGTTTTAGAGATGAAGAAAAAAGGTGTGTAGTTGGCAACATTTAAATGTTTTTTCTTCAAATGCACCCATCCAGGTTTGACTAATGACTCTGTTTGATCTGTAGAAACAGCCGCAGGTCTGAGCTCAGAAGCGGCTGTCTTATTTCTCTGCCTACACTGTGATAATGTTTTTTTGGACAAAGTGATGCTCAGTTTAGAAAATTGCAAAAGAGAGAGACGGGGAAAGAAATGAACAAAGATCCAGTGTAAAAACTGCATGGAAGTAATGCTTATGTCTTCTCTGTGACATAAGGTAATGGCCCTGCCTGATGTAATGGGGCAGAACTTGTCATCTTGAATTTAAAAGATCAGAGCAGGGAAAGTAAAAAACCCCAAACCTACAGTATCAATAGCAGACTCTTCCTAAATTTCTGCTGGTAGTTAGCCATATTTTCAAGTCTGAATAAAGTTAATCCTGAGACAAAAAGAAATAACTCTGGGCAGTAATATAAAATCATACAGGTAAATATTTGATGAAAAAGGAGTATAAATTGCTGAGAAGCAGAGCTCTCCAACCCAGTATTCAGAATCCCCAAAAAATTAAATTTTCTGATTTCCACCAAACAAGATTTTCACCACAATCTTTCACAGTCACTGCTGATTCAGAAGGGTAAAGCTCTTCTAAGTCAGTAGTGCTTTCTCAATGCAAATAAAACAAAACATTTTGGTCTGTGTAAGGAGAAGCATGGCCAGGAGACCCGCAGAATTTATTGGTTGCTCTTCTCTAATACTGTTGAGACTGTACTTGAAGACTGTCCAAATCTGGATTTCCAATTAAAAAGGGATGTTGAGAAAGGTGACAAGTTCTGGATAGGTTATCCAGAGAGGAACCAGGATGTCAGGGACCTCAAGCTCATGACCTCTGAGGAGACAAAAGGGAGCTGCCTGTGAAGAAAAGGAGGCTAAGAAGCTGTGTGATAGCCTGCATATGTCTCAATGCCAAGGATGGCAAAGCTAAACTTTTCTCAGTGGTAGCAGATTACACAAAAGCAATCCACAGACTGGGGATTTAGAGCTTCAATGGTTGGGTAATAAAAAAACCTTTTACACAAGTAGGGGGTGGTGGAGGATTTCAAAAGTCAGCTATATCAAGTCTTGGCTGGCCTGATTTTGTATTGGTAATAGCACTGAGTCTTCTTCAGGTTATCTCTGTAATGTATGTGAGATGAGAAATCTCTGTGACACAGGTTTGCTGCACACTGGGAATGCCTGAGGCTGTAATGACATTTGTGTCAGGTACCCTCACTGAGAGGGGAAAGCAGCCACACATTTTCCATTATAAGGTCATTATAGCATGTAAGCCTATTAAACCCATCAGGACATGGATTTCTGATTTAAGTTCTCAAATCCCAGCAATGAAGAATCCTGTCAGAGGACTTGTATTCAATTTACTTTGTCAGCCTTTTTGCTTGCTTCATATATATGACACATTTACCAAAATACCATTAAGGGGAATCTTTTCTTTTCAAGAGCCAAATTTTAATACAAAGCAATTCCCTTGGATTTCAGAAAAAGTATGGGAAGCATCCAGTGAGAAATCCTAATAATTCTGTTTCTGAGGTGCTGCTATCAGAAGATATCTTGCTTCACACTCACTGAAAATAAAAACTCTCAGATTTTTAAATAATTTATTTGATGCAGTTCTGTGCTATCATGCCACATGGTGAGAATTGTTTGTAATTGCTTGCAAGCTGACTGAGTGGCTGAGTCTGCGATGAGTACCCATTCATAATTTAAAACACTGAAAGAGAAAAAAAGACTAACTTTGCATTAATTTTCCCTATTTCCATTACACATATTCACTGAGACCTAATTAAAACTCTATTAGATTAGAAAGCAAGAAACTGCACATGAGTTTGGAAGATTTTGGCGGATATAGTCCAATATTTCTTAAAAAGCTGCATTATGGATTTCAATGGTACATTAATTATGTAGGGAAATTAACTTCCAGAAGTAATTAACATAATCACTCTTTGAAAAATTTAACCAGAAGTCTAATCATTAAATTATTTCATACAAATACTCAGTCTTTGATGAAGACCAGGGAATTGAATGACTTGAGGGGTTCCCTCCCTGAGAGCTGACATTGAAACCAGTGAAGGATATGAAGGAACACTTTCTGCCTCCTTTTTACAAGTGTTCTGTGCCCTTTTCTGTACTCACTTGGAGACCCTCAGTGGGTACAGTCCTGTTAGCAGGAAGCGGAAACTGGCCAACAATTGAACTACATAGCAGGCTGTCTAAATGTGATTCATGATGGTTATCTGAATCTCAGCTTTATTTACATGGTTTTTAATCTGGCTACTTTCTTTTTAGGACAAAAACACATACCTAATCATCTGAGTTTTAAAAAATAAGATCTTGTACCTTTACATTTTCTGACATGAAGTGGAGCTCTCCTGTGGGGAGGAATTGCAGCAGTGGCAAACTGTTGGGTTCATCCACTCTGCTTTGCTTCTCTCACCACGGGATTAAAGGACTGAAGGAATAGATGGTGGTGTCAGACTTGCAGGAACTCCTGTGTCATCTCATATTCCTCTAGTATGGAAAAGACCAAAGGAGGGTCACAAGATAGTGGCTTTTTATTTACTAAGACTCAGCTCTGGTGGTAGTTTTTTAGAAGCTCTCACAGATGCAGGATTGCTCTATGTAATAATTTTATTTATAAACCATGACACAGTTGCTGTATATCTCTATCTTGTTTAAATGCACATACTGAGTCAAGTATTGGCTACTGGTGAGAGAAAACCCAGCAGACAAGCAGAATGGCAAGGCAATAGTTTAAGGTGAGTCATCTCTCAATAAGCATGTAGGTGAGGTAGTAAAATGCTGGAACTGCCAAAAAATAAAGAGGCCACCGAGGAGCTCTTGCTGGTTACAGTGGTTTTCTGAATAAGGCTTGAAAGCCTGGAAGTGCAGATCCTGGGTGTAGGTAGCTCTGGGATGAGGACATGATGTGGAGTTGGCAAGAAATTGCTTATGATGAGTTCAAACGAAGATGAATTGGAGAGGAGCACCTGAGGCAGCTGGCTCAGTTCTGCTTTGAGAGCAGACCAAACCATGAGAAAGGCAGGCTCCTATGGAGATATAGTTAAAGTCACCTCTCAAAAATTGTGAGGAATGGTCAGATGGCTTTCTGGCTATATCTGAAGCTGAAAGTGAATTATAGGAAACAGGGATTGCATTATAGGGACTACATTAAATAATTCACAGATTTGAACATCCACCTTCTATGTGACCCTTTAAACCTAAACCTGAGTTATGAAGGTAGAAAAGCTTGAAAATGCAGGTTTCCTATTATGTG
This sequence comes from Illadopsis cleaveri, assembly GCA_013399915.1. Lineage (NCBI taxonomy): Eukaryota > Metazoa > Chordata > Aves > Passeriformes > Timaliidae > Illadopsis > Illadopsis cleaveri. The sequence continues at coordinate 20,704 of VXBB01002580.1, read as the reverse complement.
TATTTTGTTAGCAAAAATAAAATGAGCAAAAAACATAAATTAAACTTGAAAACTAGATGAATTAATATTATACCACAATAAGAAACTAATTAGCCATCTGGTTAAGCTGACCTGATTAAACTAACCCTTTTTAATGTGTTTCATACCATGAACTGGAAAACCAGAGGTCACATTTACTTATCAGCCTGTCAGAACCAGCATTAATTTTACTTACTCACAATGATGGTATCAGAATACTTTTTTTTCTGGCAGATATTTTGTGTGTATATATAAATATATACACACAGAGTAATCTTTTGTGAAATTGATATAAAGATTACAGTGTTGATGGTGTATAATGCAAAATCGCTCATCCCCTAAATTGTCAAAAAAAAAGTCAGTGTTTCATGACTGGCATAAATAAAGATACATGAAATATTCAGGGTATCAAAGTAAGGAAGACTCACCAGCAAAGAAGACACAAGCAGCAATTTCTCAACAGCAACAATGGCTATGGTGGTCTGCAAGGTTTATCTACTTGTGAGGTTTTACACAATGAAATGATGATAGGCAGTGTTGAATTCTCAGGGTTGTCCTCGAATTTAGGATTACTGAGCTTTTAAAATAACATTGTGTCATACTGGATGTGAAAGGCCGTTGACTGCTTCACTTCTGGGCAGCGTCTTGCCCAGTGCAGAGTCTTTATTTGTGTCAGTCATTATGAGGTGTTACCAAAACCATTCACTTAGAAATCGCTTTGGAGTACAAGATGGTGGTCCTTTGAACAGGCACCTTTTTTTTTAAATGACGTAGAGAAAAAACTAAGGAATTTGAGGGTCAAAACTGGAATATACAGTAGAAATATATGGAACCTCTAATGCCACTGAACTATGTGGGTTTGTTTGTTTTCTTGCTCTTATTCTCTTCAGTAGTTCAGAGCTGTATTTCATCTGCTGTTGGCTCAGTGACCAAGGGAGTGCCAAGATGTACTGTCTGTCTTCACTAAAGAGGAAGGTGTAATGCCTCTGGCAGAAGTATGCAATCTAAATGGCAGTACAGAATGAATGCCGTCTAGTGCAATTCCCATTGCTCACATGGCGACAGGTCTAATATGAAATAATTTTGAGGGAGAAAAAGAAAGAAATTCTGAAAGTAGTAATTTTTCAATGGAAAATTTCAGTTACTTGAAACACTATTTTCTGTTGATATCTACCTGACTTTAATTGGAGTAAAGCTTTCTTGAGGGAAAAGTCTAGAAAGTCACTTGTTCAGGGTTCCCATAATCCAGTCGCAGGTCTGAGGTAAGGTAACCAGTGGTGCCTGGAATACCATAGGAGCCCATCGTTATGGTATGCAGCCATCACCTCTGTGACTGCAGTGTGTACATATGTCAGACCTAGTATTATGTAAAAATAGGCATAGCCCTACGTAGGTTTTAGAGATATGTTTTGATCTGTATAACTTCCATTACAAGGCCATTTGGTGTTTTAGGGGTCTATTATGCAAATTACTATTCATACCATGAATTACCAAATAATATAATACATTTTTACTCCGTTTCAATGAATGGGTAATTATCCAGGAGCAGGGCAGGAAATTCAAAGCCACTGAAAGAATAGATCAAATGGAATCTGTAACAACAAGATGCAGTAACTTTCCTCTGGGCTCTTCTCCAGTGGGATTGTTCTAGCTCTATGTTTTTCATATTTCTGGGTATCTTTCTTAAGTCTAGCTAGGTGAGGGTCGCCATGTTTGTCTCTCTTTGGGTTTGCATTTGGTGGAAAGCTGATTGCTCTTTGCTCTTGGATTTTGTTACATAAGGGCCTCTTGCTTTCTATTAGAATTATTTTTTTCTTCTGCGCCCATTCTGATAGGTATTGTGCCAATATGTGTTGTGAGTCACAGTTATTTTCCATTCATCTCTTTAGATGGTCTTTGGCCTTTAACAATACAAGCTGAATAGATTTTCTCAATTTGTTATTACTTAATGGAGTGTTTAGAGAAAGAATGGTCTGACAGTAAATAGAAGATCGTAACAAAGATTTGCAGGGGCAAAAGTCAATATAAAAATTCCATAGGCTGTATTGAATAGACAGTAGGCACAGAACTCTACTCATTTTAATCGTTTTGTTTTTACCCATAGGAAGGGGAAAGATGTAACCCTTTATAATGCATTAAGCAAAGAAGAGAGTTGCATGTTACTGGCTGTTAATTCAGTCCCTCATGGCAATTTTCTTCCAGAATAGGAACCTGTAGAATATGTGGAGTATTGCTGCATGTTCCTAAAAGGTGCAGGAGATCTCTGGGGTTACTAGTAAAATGTTTTGAGTGACAGCTTCCATAAATTACATAAGTCTAAATGGAAAATTATAAATAAATATTGATGGGGGAGACAGTCACTAGTTTTTTCCATTCAAAATGAATAGTGGAGCCATAAATCCTCAGGCACTATCTTTATGGAGATTAGTTAGGATTTCAGTGGTGGTGAGTTCAAGTAGTTGTGTGGTGGTTTGATGATGGCTCGATGCCTGGTGCCCACTAATTTATCACTGCCCTTTTCAAGTGGAAAAGGGAGAGAAAATATCACAAAAGGCTCTTGGGTCTAGGTAAGGGCAGGGAGGGATCACTCACCAATTACCATCATGAGAGAAACAGACTCATCTTGGTGAAATGAATTGAATTAATTAACAATTAAATCAGAGTAGGAAAACTAGAAGTAAAAACAAATCTTAAAAACATCTTTCCCTCCTCCTGCCCTGCCCCACTTCTTTCTGGGCTTAATTATCTTCCTGATTCCCTACCTTCTTTCCCTGAGCAGCACAGTCTGACAAGGAGTGTCACTTCATCACAGTTGTTTCTGCTGCTTCTTCCTCCTCATGGGAAAACTCCTCACACTTTTCCCTTCTTTAGTATGGGGTTGCTACCATGAAAGACAGTTCTCCAGAAACTTCTCCAAAGTGAGTCCTTCCCAGAGGGTGCAGTTCTTCAGGAACAGACTGCCCCAGCATGGAGCCATCAAACCTACTCTGGAATGGGCTCCTCTCTTCACAGGTCTCCTGCCAGGACTATGCTCCAGCATGGGCTTGCCATGGGGTCACAGCCTCCTTTGGGGTTCCATCTGTTCTAGTGTGGGGTCCTCCATGGGCTGCAGGTAGATCTGTGCTCCACTGTGGCCCTCCATGGGCTGCAACGGGACATCCTGCCTCACCTTGGTCTGCCCCATGAGCTGCAGGGGAATCTTTGCTGTGGTGCCAGAAGCACCTCCTTCCACTCCTGCATGGACCTTGGTGTCTGCAGAGGTGTTCCTCTCATGCATTCTCCCTCCTTCTCTTCTCTGGCCATAGTTTGCTTCTGCACAAAAGTTTTTTTCCCTTCTTAAATCTGTTATGCTAGAGGAACTACCACCATTGCTGATGGGCTAAGACTAGTCAGGGACAGGTCCATCTTGGAACCAGCTGGCGTTGGCTCCTTTGGACATGGGGGAAGTTTCTAGCAGCTTCTCAGAAAAGCCACACCTGTAGCCCCCTCTGCCACCAAAACCTTGCCACACAAACCCAATACAAAGTGCTTGCCATACAATTAATGTTGCAGAGTTGTCCTTTCATCAAGCCCTTTATGCATTTCTCTCAAGTCATTGGTCCATGTATCTCCACTAACAGTAGTGTTTGCCTTTGCCTTGTGGATGGAGATTGTGAAGTGCAAGATTGTGGCAAAAAATTCCTTTCAGTCAAGACATTAAACAGAATGTCTGTTTTAATAAACTTTTCCTGCAGTATTCATTTTATTAGCTATACTTAGAAAAGGAAGAAGTGCAAATATGGCAATAAATTTGTCTACTGCAATTGGTACATTTCCAGTGTCTCTTGGGGCCCCTATAGATTTGTGAAATGTTATTAATTTTTGAAATTTTGTATTATTTTTTCATTGCCCTATAGCTCTGAGACCATGATATTAAAATAACAATAATAATTTTTATTAAAATGTAACAAAAGCTTATTTACTCTCCCTCAGGACCTCTGATCATGTCATGAAAAAGCTGAGTCTTTTATGGGGACTTTTTTTCTAGAGACAGNTCATGAAAAATCTGAGTCTTTTATGGGGACATTTTTTCCAGAGACAATTTTATCAAATCTGATTTTTTGAATGGTCACAGCTGTTATCCCTCCCCAAAGAATGGATATTACTTTGCCTTTTGTTTATAGCTCAATCATGCTGACTTATAAAGGCTGAGATTTATTCCACCAGCTACTTCACTAGGTAGATATCACACAGCTCCCCAAAACTTATGTCTCCATGAGCATCTCCTCTGTCAGGTCTTGTGTTAGAATTAGAAGAATCTTACATAAGAAGATGATTTGCAGCTATCTGCTTCAGTCTTTGAAAGGAATCAGGTCCTCATTGTATAAGAACTTTCATGCTCCCATTTGTGTCCAGAGACTAGAGAAAGTATGTGCATTTTACCTTTGAAGTTAGGACTCCTGTTAATTTGTGTTTTTCCTGCAGGGGCTGACATGATTAGCCAAAAATCTTTGGTGCAGTTCATTACAAAATAAAACCTAGCTTCTGAATCACCAGGAAAGTCTCTGTGGAAGAGGCTTAGGATCTGGCTAAGACAAATGAGCATTTAAATGAATATCTCTCATTTTACATTCAGAAAATAAAACTCCTTCACTGGCATTTGAAGGGATGAAACAAGTTCCTTTGATAAAAGGAAGGCAGCTACTCCTATTATTTCTTTAACTCCTCCTTATCAAAGACTTTTTTTGTTTTGCTTTTGGTTTTTGTAAAACAACAAAGACTATGTTCAAGATCGCAATATTCACTCATGCTGAACTGAAAATAGCTCGGTGGTGATAATTATTCCTTCAAATCTCCCTGAATTTGCAGGACAAAGAAAGTTTTTTCTTCCTATCTACATGGGCTCTGAGTTAAGATTTAAGAAAAAAAAATCATTTATTCTGGTAATGTAAATTTGATGTTGTCACAGAATAAATGGCAAAGCAGGTAGATTTAAGTGAAAACTCTCTACATAGGATATTCTTCAAGAGAAAGCTAAAAAATCTAAAAAAAGATATTGTTCTGGGGAAAATATTGTAGAAAAATTTGTACAATTGTACTATGACTAAACTGCTACAAATCTGAAATTCAATAACATTTACAATACCTTTGCCTGGAAACGCAGTTAAAGGTACTGCAAAAGAGGTTCTGTAAAAACTGTAGTGTATTTAATTTTATTTCATTTCAGAGGCTGTTGAAAAAACAATAAAAATATGTACTCTTCATGTTAACTTCCGAGATGAGAAATATCAGGCACAGAGCTGGAATACTTGCAAGGTGTAAGTGTGGACAGGTATAAAGTAACTTCAGCCCCATTTGCTTCTGACTGTCTATACTCCTACAGTGAAAGATGCCAAAAAAAAGGCACGATACTTTACCTCAGCTGCTGTGTGCCCTTTCTGATGTGGGAAGCCTGTTAAAATTAAGCACTATTTTCAGTGCAAAGTTTGCTGTCTGAAATACTGAATATTCAAAACTTAAATGATCTATAAGGAAATAACATTTTAGTTAAAAAGGAATAATTTTAAAAAGTAATAAATTTAAATATTCTATGATTGTGGTACTGTACTATATATAGCTCATGAATTAGATCATCAGTTACTAAATGTATTTGTTACCAAAATAATTAAAATCTTAATTACCAAATTCTCAACTAGAATGCCAGCTCCTAGACCAGGAGCAGATATCAGCCTTCATGTAGGCTTTGTCAGTACTAAATCCTGGTTGGAAAAAACAAAACCCAAACATCAAAATAGAAATATATCTTTTCAATAGGAAAATCCAAATCTAATATATTTTCAGAAGAAAAATCCAAGAAAATATTTCCTGTTTTCCAGAGGTGACTGTATTACTGAATTTCTGTTTGTTGTTTTAAAGTTTTGATTACTCATTACAAAAACTGAACACATTCAAGTCTGTTCCCAAAGTGTGGGCAGATATTTTCACTCAGCACATGTGGGTATGCAAACAGGACAAATACATTTGTATCTTTGGAGAACATCAGGAATTTCACAGCTGGCAGAGGCTTCAGAAATTTGGTGGCAACACCACCTCCAGCACCCCTGACCACCATTACACGAGGACCCACAGCTCATTGATCCTCCCAGTTCGGTCCTAGAAAGACCCTTTGGTGCTGTCCAGAGAAAAACACCCTCTGCTCTCAGTTTTCAGCCCCTCATTTCTTTCTAGCCCTCTCTCCTTATCCCATCAATGGAAAAGGTACTTATGGTGCTGGTTTCTCCCCTCCTCTCTTGCCATGTCAACTTTTCTGCCCAAACATCCTATTTTGTGCCCTTTGGTATTCTACTCTTCAGGCATAGCTCCAATTCCTTTACAAGTTTTTTCAGGTCAAAAAGTCTTCATCTTTTCAACTTTCTTGGCTCTGGGCTTCCTCACTACTCACAAGCTCTTGGGCATCTCCAACTTTCTCAGTTATGTCACACTCCCAGTTGCTTCTGCTTTTGTGTCTATAGCTCAAGTGATGGTGCAGTTGACAGTGCTAGGAGGTGCAGACTCAGGGCTGGAAGGGGAATGTGGGCACTTGGAATGAGCTTCTGAGGCAGCAAGGGGCTTTAGGGTCTTCAGTTTTGATGTGTAAAGGATTGCCTATAGATATCATTGCTGTTGTCTTCCATCTGACTTCCTTCATGTCTGCTGCATGCTGTTGTTCAAGATTCTTCCTCTTCCACATTGTGGTGATTTCACGTTCGCTGAATTTTGTTTACTAACAGGGAGATAGGATTTTTGGGAGAAAAAGGCAAAACAGGTTTAATTTAAAAGTAAACAGATAGATTTTATTAACATACACTAAGAAAAGAAAGAAAAAGAGGGAAGGAAAAAAATGAGGCATTTAAACACCTTCCCTCCCCCCACCCCCACAAACTGTTCACTTTCCCATTCAGCACAGAGAGAAAACTATGATTTTTAGTCTGTTGCAACTATTAAACCACAATTCTGCATCTTTTTGGGAGAGAAGCCTCTCCAGAGTTTATGGAGACACATGCTACAAGAAAAGTTCTGGTGGCCTAGCCCGAAATTCTAACTTACAAAGTAATGTTAGCTCACTGCCAGACAAAAAAAAAAAAAAAAAAAAAAAAAAAAAAAAAAAAAAAAAAAAAAAAAACAAAAAACCCCAAAAATCTTTTTTTTAAAATGG
>VXBB01002578.1:276909-317457 GCA_013399915.1 Illadopsis cleaveri | reverse complement strand
TGTTTAGCCAGGAGAAGAGAAGACTACATGAAGACCTCATGGCAGCCATGTACTCAAATGGGACAACAAACAGTGGGGAGGTGACTTTTCACAAGGGCAGATAGTGATAGGCCTAGAAAGGGCAACAGTTTTAAAGTAGAAGAGAGATTTAGAATAGATGTTAGAAAGAAACTTTACTGTGGGAGTGGTGAAGCATTAGAACAGATTGCCCAGAGAATCTGTGGATACTGTATCCCTGGAGATGTTCAAGCCCAGGCTGGATGGGGCTTTGGGCAATCTGGTCTAGTGGAAGGTGTCCTTGCCCACTGCAGAGGGTTGGAACGAGATGATCTTTGAGGTCCTTTCCAACCAAAGCATTCTGCAATTCTATGCTGCTTAGCAATGTTTTCCTGATTGTTTTGATTAATAGGTGATATGATTCAGTATGATTTTGGAAGGAGGACTGGATGCTGAGGGGGTGGCACTGGAGAGCACTGTAGGGGAATGAAGCTGTTGGTGGCTTCATGGAACACGTTCCAAGCCTGCAGTGGCTGTGCAGTCTGGCTATGCAGGACCATGGTGGCAGTCATGTAGCAGACTTGGAGACAACCAGGTACCAGGACAGTGAGGTGAGGACAGTCTCTGTTAGAACAGTGCCAAGGTGTTTGAGGATGGGAATGGCTGTTTTATAAACAGGCAAAGAGGCTTCCTGATCTCAGAGGTCTTATTTTTGAAACATCACATGCCTGGTTTTGTCAGCTACAACTTCCAAAAATTAGAAGCCAGGCTTCCAAGATCATATGATTTTTACTGTCTGTGGTTTTTTTGAATTTTCTTGGTGTTGTTTTGTTTTGTTTTGTTTGTTTGTTTGTTTTTGTTTGGGTTTTGGGTTGTTTTTGGGTTTTTTTAGAGAGGAGGTCTGGGTAGTGGAATATTGAAATGAATTATGAAAAATTTTAACATTCCAGTACTTACAGGTTCACAGATTCACAGAATATTCTGAGTTGGAGGGCATCCACTGGGTCATCAAGTCCAACTCTTAAGTAAATGTCCTGTATGGGCATTGAACCCACAACCTTGGTGTTATTAGCACCATGCTCAAATCAACTGTTTCAGATGGTGGGACTGACTTGCAGCTTCTAGGGTTTATCTTCCCCTACCTCATTAGTCTCCTCAACTCATAATATCTCCATCCAGTTTTGGGACTGTTTTTGCAGAACAGCCCTGAGTTCAGAATCTGACAATGCCAGCAAAGAAAAGCTGTTCAAGGAGAGAAGAGAGATGTATAGAGCAAGGAGGGACCTCTTCCTGAAATGAGGTCAACCCCTTGTTATTGCAAGTAAGTTCATCATGTTATGTATCAAGTTCCACCTTTAAGGCATACAGATTCCCACTCCAGAGGGAAAATTCTATCCAGTTGATCATGATCATACGTTAATATCCTGCCTAAAGTTGTTCAGCAATGTCTTCTATTCATTTATCAACCACTAGACCAGCAGAGTCTTCTAGGCTGAGAAGTTTCTCCTTGTGGTTATCTATTCAGAAGCATTCATAGACAGCAACAGTAACCCTCAGTCTTTTATTTTGGATAAACAAGTGACCTCTAATGGTAACCCGAGTATTCAAGTCATTTGAGAAATCCATCTCTGCTACCATGTTTTGGGATGTTAATGCCAGTACAAGCCACAGCTGCCTTATTAAAAAATAATATTTTTACTATTATGTTATATCATGATCCTAGAAATTATTGTATTATTTTATACTTATATTATTTAATGGTTTGGGCATAAATTCTAATTATTTTACATTGCTGTACAATAATAATTATTACAAAATCATAGCAATTTAGAAATATTCAAAACAAACCCTTTCCAGAAATTGAATTTATTTTCCATTTTGCAATATCTTCCTTTTACAAAAGTCATCTCAGGTTAATTTTGTTTTCTATTTCCATTGAAACAAGTTTTGTGGATCTAAAGTAGTAGCATGACACAAGTATGTGAGCTATTTGAGAAATGTTAGAGTAAAATATTTAGTAAACGCTGTGGGTCTGGGTGAGGAATATTAACCTGCAGCAACTTAATGTCCTAACCCATGTCATTAAAAACACTGTGCATGCCCTCCTTACAGAGACCATGGAAAGACTGATGTGTTTCACACTGCTGTTGGCCTGATGCCCTTCCAGACCAAATGTCCTGATAACCAATGGGAGATGCCCCACTTACCTGGAGGCTCTGGAGCCCTCCATAAGCAGTAAAGAGAAGTAAAAATCCAAAAGAAATGACCAAAACATTCTTAAGATTCCTTTCCATGTTGATTCATAGGAGACAAAAGGTCTGTCGGTGGGCAAAGCTGATCCAATTATTCCAGGGGATGATTTGTGTTGGAGAAAAACCGCTTATGCCTCGTTGGAAAAGGTGACTTTTTTCTGTGTTTGTAGAGAAGAGAGTTGTTAATTATTTGAAGACTGGCCAGTGAACTTTACTTTTAGCAGTATTGAAAACTTGTTGTAGACTTGTTACTCATTCACCTGTTGCGACTCAGGAAATAGCCAGCATTCTCAAGGTCATCAATCATGTTTAATTGGAGAGGTATATAGGTCTCTTGCAACATTTGCACCTATTTGAGTATTGAAGTCATATATTATATGGCTTTCCACTATGATCAGCACAGCAGAAAAAAATTGCAAGCTGTGAAATCACTTTCTGTCATAAAGATACACAAATCCATAAAGGACAAAGATTAAACGCTGTACTGAAATCTACATCAGGCCTATTGCTTAACTATGTTTACAAAAGCATGCTAGGAAATGAAATTGTGCTACAGCTCTGTCTGCATACACCAGGTCCATAACTGTGCAGCACAGAATCCCAAGGCTGCTGGCTGCTTGGCAAGTGGGAAAGCCTTCATTCACGGGGAACCTCGGATCTTTGGTCCCTCAAGTGTACCAAGTCATACTCAGAAAAATGATTTTTCCCCATCTTTCTCATCAATTGCAGAAGCCAAAAAAAAAAGAAAGGTGGATTGAGCAGATGACTGAAAAAGCAAATTGCCCTCCCCTTCTCTGGCCCTAAGACTGGCAGGGTGAAAGGACCCTTCCTGCGTCTGCGGCAGAGGAGAGATTTGAACTTGGGAGCAAAGTGGAATCCAAAAATGTCCATGCTATGATGTAAAAGGTGTGTAGGGTGTCCACAGCGTCCACTGGGAATGCACAGCTAAGATTTGGTCTAAATCCCACTAGATGGCACAATTTTGCTTCCCACAGGGACATTCGCGGGTGAGGGGAGGAAGCTTTAATGCATAAATTCATTTAAAACATTTAAGAGGTCACAGTCAGTTTCTGCTTTGCAGAACATTGCAGTGTGTGCCTTTTCATTTTCTTCTTTTGCCTTATAATCTTCTGGAATGAAATAATACAGAAAACATAATCTTTTAATTCTCTATTGTTACTGGTACTTCTATGTTGCAAGTCTAGATAGTGGCTTTTTATTTTACAAGCTACTATGCTCACAATGCTGCTCTTGTTTGGCAGTGTTTGTGAGCCTCTACAAGGAGCTTAGACCAAACTGGTGGTACTTTCCTCCAACTTTTCAGGTTTACGAATCCTTGCAATTTTCAGGTGACAATATTTCACAAGAAATTTACACCTGGTGATAACATGCTTGTTTCTGCTTTGGGGTCCTTAGAAAAAGCCTGCAAAATTCTAGGAATTTGCAGTCACAGGTCTAAAGCAACTGGAAAAAATTTTTGAGATATCTCATCATTATTGAGATATATTATGTAAGGATAGTGCTTATCCTAAACAAAAGCACAGTTATTACCCACTCCAGCAGAGGTAAGAACCAGAAATAGTGCAAAGAGCACTATTTATTTTAGTTCTCTTTCTTGACATTAGCAGTAATAACCAAAAAGCTAAAAAAAAATCAGCATTAACTGGACACTATTTTTAAAATGCGGTGTTGGACAGGTTATCTGATCAGCACTTCTGCTCTGGAGGAATTCCTAACTCCTAATTCATCACATCGTCTCAGCAGCATAATATTGGAGAGCATATGGGGGTTAGTGGTAATTTGTGTGTGTAGGATTTTTTTTCTCTTCCCACTGATCAAAGGCATTCATCCTGTTCCACATCCCTTGCCCAGAGCTTTGGGTTATCCAACTGACTGGTCCCAAGCCCCTCCTTAGGAATGTGCAGAATCTTTACCAAAGAGATCTGATAAGGCCAAGGGATCTTTCCCTTCGGTACCAGGCAGCTAAAGCTCCAGCAGGCCTGCTGTGTATCACCCTTGACACTTCTTTCATTCTTTTTGCCAGTACAAGAGTAAGTGAGGCTCAGGAGCTGTGTGCTGTGTTTGGGGATTAGGTTTCACACAGAAGACTGCAGCCACCAAATGAAAACTACTTGCAGAGCATGATCATAAATATGAGAGATAGAAGAGGCTAGTTAAATTCATTACTCCATCCCGCAGGTGATTACATTTGTTTATTTTCTCAGGGTAAATGACGTCAGTCTTTGCTCAGAAGATTATAGCACCAGAGGCTAATCTTTGGGGGCTTTCCCTATTTACTCTATTCTAGTCAAATTTATTGTTTAGGCGGTAATTTTGACAATAACAGAAGAATGCCCCACAACACCCAGGATACTATAATCACAGAATTTTCTGTCTTAGGAGGCTTTTGATTGGTTATTTCCTTGGTGGTACACAGTATCCCTTGAATATATCTGTAGAAAGGATGACTGCCTACGCAGCATTTCCTCTCTTGCTGAGAAAGCCTGGCCATGTTACTTTCTTATTCTCCTCCTGCTTCACCTGTGTTTGTGCCCTGCTCATTTTGGATTTGGAGCAGCAGTGACTAAATGTGATGTGTCCTGCAAAGCCCAGCCATTTCTGACACGGCCATTGGAAAATACTACCTATTACACACTGAGAGGTCACAACCTGAAGGTGAGGTAACAGTGAACTGAACAGGTCAAGCAAGAAAAGCTGTTTTCTTCCAGGAAGGGGGTTGTATGGGAGTTGCTAGTCAGTGAACCATTTTACCTACAAAGTTGGAGCAAAACCAATTTTGTTGTGTCAAAGGCTCAGGAATTGTAAGTTGTTCCTGTTTGTCTATGAAGATTTGAACATCTCACCCTTCTTCAGTATTTCAGGTCTTGTTTCCAAATTTCCTGTATTTCCCATCTCCCCATTCAAATATTTCTCTCCTACCATGCAAAGGATCCACAAATACTGTCCTTTCATGTCTTTTCCGAGGACTCCCTCTGCATGCATAGCTCTATAGACATGAGTATGCCACTTCTGTCTGAACTCTGTCTTCTGATGTCCTCTGTTTTTCTCTGGAGGAACCAAATTGTCTGTCTCAATCTTCCTTTATGTCCTTGATGTAGGCCATCCTTCCTTCATTCCTGCTTCACTGTTCCCTAGCCATCACCCTGCCTCTGTATCTCTTCTTCTTTCTTCTTACCTCCTGAGTGCCAGCAGACTTCTTGATTCTTAAGGGAGTGGCTTGAAAACGGCAGGTGGTGTTCCTCTTTCACAGGTTATTACACTACTCTTAGCATCACTGGCTGTAAGGTCGTTCTGTCTTCTCCGTTAGCACTGCTCCTAATTTCTTAAGGAGGTCCATTTCCTCTAGCTCCACTCCCTTTCCTTAGGGAAGAGGAGAGGAGACACTTTGTCTTCTGGGTTGGGAGATAGGTCATGGTAGAAAGGGAACCAAATGGAAAAAGATCCTAGAGGGTACAGGCTTGAATGAAATTGATATATTTTTTTTTTCCTTAGGGCCATGCAGGAGACTTTCCCTGCAGGACACTTGTCTGTTCTGTTGAATGCAGCTGTCCAAATAACCAGTATTGTCTTTATAGTAAAGACAGAACTCAGTTTAGGGTAGGATAATGAGGTGCCAATCCAGACTGACTCATAAAATTTGATGACCTAAAGAAACAGTTCCTTTAGTTGTTGGACTTCTTATAGCTGTTACTCACCTCCTGAGATTTGCATCGCTTTTGGCTGGAGCTTTCAATGCTTGAACATGTCTATGAGAGTGTTCACAGACACTAATTCTAGCCTAGGGAGAAATTCAAGCATTTTGAAGGTAAGACACTGCCCTGTAGAGCAGCCAAGCTCTCCGCAGAGGACAGCCGAAGAGGTTGGACTCTCCAGGCTGATAGCTGCCTGTGAACAAGCCCCTGCTTCTCCACCAGAGAGGTCTTGCATTCATTCTCTTATAACAAAATGGTTTTGTCTGGTTTAAACCCAGTCCAGTAACATTCTACCTTCTTAAAAGTGTTGCCTGAGCACTGACACAGTATTTGTGCCTTGTCCTGCATTTTAGATGTTTCAGAATAGCTGCAGTAATCTCATTTCTAAGCCTAAACCAGCGAGACTGTGACTCAGTTGGTAAGACTTAACACCCTGCTAAGATAAACATGCCACTGTTGTGATCTGTGCTTTTATAATGAGTGGGTAGGGAGGCAGATCCTGCATATGAACAATGGACTTTTGTATGGCAGTGACTCTGAAGTCTTAAGAGCCATTTACTGGAAACTGCCTGACTACATACTGGTTGTTCACATGAGCATGCATGAGAAATTCCTTGCACACACCCATGATGTGGGCTGGGAGGACTCCATCAGCAACCCAAATGATATACATTTTCACCTTTTCTCTTTTGTTCAGAGGTGGCAGCTCCTGTTATTAATGTCCACTATCAATCTAGCTCAAAAAAAGGTCTATAGTTGTCAGTCAGGATGTCACTATTGTTGAAAGGCTATCACTAAGATTTGTGATGAATTTATCAGCCAGTGGAAATAAAAAGAAGAGAAAAGAATGGAGCTTGATACCAGAGAGCACGGCTGCATAAAGGCATGTTGGTGTGTGTGTGTCCTGGAAAGTGGAGGTTCTCACCTCTGATGCCTTCCACCCTTCTTTTGTCTATTGGTTGCATCCATGACTGGACACTGACATAACAGGAATATTTACAGCCTATTTACCACCCACTTGCCCAGAGTGTAAATATCTATATGAAGATATCTAAGATAAAAGAGAAAGTAGCCGGAAACTACTTCTTCTGAAAGCCTTGCATTTGCTTTCTTTCTCTGAATACGCTACAACTGCACGTAAGAGCAAGAGCTACCAAGCAGAAGTTGCAAGCAGGGGCTCTTGAGGGTGAAATATTACAAAAAGCGGCTGTACAGGCTGGTATGAGAGAAAGGTATTGTTATGGACAAAATAAAGTATCTATTAGAGCTAATCAGAATAGGCAATCCTACAGAAAATTTTGAGGATAAAATTTCCTCCCTATTCCAGTGATCAGGTGCTCAGGGAAAGTGATTATCTGTTTTATATGGCCTTTTCAAAACATGGGGAAACAACATAACCTTCCCCTAGGGTGACAGGGAGTCTGCCCCAGGTCTGAACAACAGACACTTTCCCTTGCCGGTATCGGTAAATCATGCAGCCATCCAGGGCATTGTTTCTCTACCAGCTGTCCCTGACCCCTTTCCCTGCATCTGCAGCCCTGCCTTCTCCCTCCAGTCACTGGCCCATCAGTCTGCATATCCTTGCATTCAAACAAATCAAATTACCTTTTCCAGTGGCCTCCTGTACTTTGAAATTATGAAGCTATGATAGAGCTTCCTGGAAACAGGTACCGGGGTCCGGCTGGAAACGTCTTGATGGCTGCTGCTCTGAACAAGCTGTGTGCTTCTAAACTTGCACTGATCTTTACAGAAACTGCCTCAATATGCTCAAGAGAGTTGCAAAACTCCTATCTCATCCTTGTCTTGAAATTCTTCATCATTTATCGTCAGTCTTTATGTGAAACTTGAACCAAGAAACAAGCAGTATGTAGGAAGAGAGGTCACATACAACTCCACCTCTTGCTTATCATCTGAAAGAAGAGTAACTGCTATTTCATTTGCACTCTTGCTTGCATAATCACTCACTCTGAAATGATGTTGTTTTTTTTCCACCAAACTTCCAGAGAAGTACTAAGATTCCTAATTAGTTACTCCATCCATTTCACAGAAGCTGTTCCATGACTTCAGGATGGTGGGGACTATTAGTCACGCACCCCACAGTATGATGGGCACACTGTGAGGGCTTGAAGATGAGAAGTGATGGCCAATTACCACCAGTTCCTTTGTCATTTAGCAGTACCACAGGGATACTCACTGTATACAGAGAGTTTCAGCCTGCATTGTATCTGAAAAGTCATTCCTTTTGGGTTTTTTCCTATTATAAGTGACTCATGGAGCATATCCCACTATCCACTGCAATCACTGGAAGACTTCCTACTTTGGCAACAGTTGCTTCATCCCTTCATACTCCCATAGATGGATGCCCTTGGCTTTCCCACATGAGAGAGTTAAAGTTTGGTGAAGTCAGCTTAAGCAGGAGGCTAAAGAATTCTGAGCATTATAGGATAGCTCTGAAGAAATGTGGAGGAAAAACTTTCAGAGCAGTGGACAGGAAATGTAGAAGCAATATCTAGTTACTAACAGACTGCTGATTTCAATAGGCTATTTGTGAAAAAAAGACATTTCTCTTCTGTTTGCTGGATTCCCTAAGGCCAACAGACAGATCAGAGTGGACTGGACATGTCTAGCTACTTTTTTTTAAAAATCAATATGATTAACTGCCAGAAATTACGAAAATATGCTAAACATAGATTTCTCCATGCCAGACCTCTGGATGTACAGTAGTTTTAATAATTCAGCATTAAAGTCAGGCTTAATTAAGTTTTATCTTAAACATTCTCTTCCAGAGATAGCTTTTTAAATGACTATAAGTATTGTTTTTAAACAGACAAATAGAAAGAAATCCAGAGTATACTACAGAAAATTCCAGTGTCGTTTTGTTGTGAGATCTCTTCTCTGCAAGGGAGGAGGAAATCAGGGAGTAAAACCATACCATATGGAGAAGAAGCACCAGGGAGTTTACTGGAGCAGATAGAGAAAAGCAAACAAACCAGTGGCCTGCTTTTCTGATTATCAAATCCTTAAACGACCAAAATCTTCATATTCTCTTTAAATTTTCTAAGGAAGAGACACTTTCACACCTCACTATTAAAAGAGCAGAATGCACATGAAGAAGCTTTCAGTCAACATACAAAATCCATGCCACAAAAACATGCAATGAATGGCAATTAATTTTAACCTTCATAATGAGTTACTTTTGCTTTGTTTGTAAATATGCCCAATTCCCCCTGCTACTGTCACTTTCTCGAAGCTGAAACTTTGTTGAGCCTTGAGTCTATTTTAAGCTATTGCCCCTGGACAGGTGTGGTGCCTTTGATCAGCACGAAATTTAGGCAGTGCAGGGTGCATGGGTCATTTCTCCAGAAGGCATTCCTACAGTGGAGAGAAATGATAAGGACAAGTGGGACTTTAGTATGAATCCAGCTGTTCATGGTGGCTTTTGCAAGAACTGGAGCTGTCATTAGACATGGTTTGGTATGTAATGGTGCAGGCTATAACCTAGCTGGCTGTTGTGCAGAATCCTTCTGCAGAGACGAAAACCCAGCCAGGAGAAGTCATCTGTTTCTTGTCCTTGGCATTGCTGTTGGAGAATCACCAGGACTTTAATCCCAGGGGCTTGGTTTTGCAACAAGAGCTCAAACCTGTCTTTTGGTTGCAAGCATTCTTTTACCCTTTAGAAGTCAAGGTCCTGATACGGGCTTTTGATTAATTATACTTTTAAATCTTTCTCCTTTCTATTTAGGTTTTGAGTCTAGGTGCAGAATTTCAATGGAGATTGGCTTCTGCTAAGAGCTCTTTGGCAGCATAAGTTATTCAGACCTCAGAGAAATAGATTAAACATTGCAGCCTAAAGAGTTTGCTGAAATTACAATTCAAAATAAGTGAAAGTCCTTTAATTTGAGCTTTTAAACAGAAGTAGGGGTCTCCAAAGATGTAATCTATGAGGCATGTCAACGGTTTTTGACATTTGAAATTACAGCTCCAGTACTGAAAAGAGGTTGTCAGCTTGTAGCTTTGTGCTTTTCCTCCCTGCAAATGTGAGTTATTTCTTTTATCCCTCAATACATCACCAGTATATTGCTGTTTGTAGAGCTGCTTGAATTTAGTAGATGAGAATCAATAAATGAACCATTTACTGACTGTGAAATTGACTTTTATAATTGAGAGACTGCTGGAAATATATGTATATCTGAGGGAAGCAAAAATCAAGCCGCATTGTATCGTTCATTCTCAGCAGACCCAAAAGCAATTCTTTTGAATAAAAGTTATAGAATCACATGAATCTTGGAGGAATGTACCACTAGATATCAGCTAGTCCAGCCTCCCACTCCAAGCTGTGTTGCCACCAGCACTCAGTCAGACCAGCCATGTGGCCTGGTGTAACATAATCTGGACTGAAGCTGGTGTTCCTGTACCAAGGACTACCACAACACTTCTCTCCAGTGACATAACACAGGACAGTGGGAGTTTCCTGTGGACAGTTCTGCTGCCCTGCTGCTGAGACATTTCTTAGTGACACAAGTGACCATCTTGCTCAGACACCAGATGCTTACAGAGAGAGCCTGCTGTTTCACAGACTGTGGGGGTACCCTTTGTAGCCTTACACAGTAAGTAATACAGAGTGGCCTCTACTTGACTGAATTGACTGTAGTGCAAAATTAAGCTTATAGCCACAAATCGTGCCTTAGTCTTCATTTTGGGTTCATACCTTCAATCATTTTGCAGGTAATGGGCTAGTGCAAATTACTCTGTTAAAATAACTTGTTCTTTGGAGGACTGAGAATTCTGATCTAAACTGAGATTTAGAAAATCTATTGTAAGTTTTTGTGGGGTTTATATACTTTTCTGATACAGTTGACTACAGACCCTTTCACTTGAATGGAGCAGTCTGGTGCTACAAACACTACAGGATTTTATGACTCCTTTAAGAATTCAGAAGGTCTTTTGACTTGCTACTTAGTGTTGCTTCTGTCTCGTTGAACTCCTTCCACCAAATCAAATTTCAGGTATCAAACTTATTTGACACCTGTCTCAGTAACTTCCCTGGACTTGCTCAGTGTACTAATTTTCCTCAGTGATTGTTTCTGTATTTATTCAGAGGTTGCCAGTCTCACCTTTGTCATGGCTAATCTCTGTTTTACCCTGCTTATTTTGCTTATTTTATCATCTTTGCCCCTCCAGTCTCTGAGCCATGAGTTGATAAAGAGAAAAGCTGAACATAGCAATGCAGTTGACCTGTCAGCCTGAAACTGGAAACCTGCTTCTTCAGCATCTGACTCTGTTTAACAAAAATCAGGCATTGCAAATTACCAAAGGGAGCTCTGCCTCTGACTTTCTGCTTTCACTAAGAACTTTCTCTGAAGATTTATTTGGTATCACAAAGCGTATAAAATGAGAGAAAAAATAATAAAAAAAGAAGGCAGCCTTCTAAAGGCTCAAAGGCTCCCTTAGAAGTTCATTGGCAGATACTTTATGAAAAAGGAAGTCAGATATCATGTTAAAAACTGCAAAGTCAGCACAAGTATCCACGAGGGCCAATACAGCTTTAAAAGGATAGGGGTTTGTGGGCGGCTAATATGTAGGTCCTGTGTCACAACATTCTGAGTTCGTATGCATTTACTACTTCTTTGGTACCTAATACAGAAAACCCTATATAAACTGGGGCCAGAACAATCAAGTGACCTAAATTTTATCTAGTGTGGACTAGCCACTGATTTTAAAAACCCAGGCAGATCTTTGGCAATTTGGTAACATGAAATACTACTTTATTTGTATATGACTGCTAAAATTCCACTGTATTTAGAAAATAGGTGATCAAACAGCATTTTTTGAGTCTGGTTTTCCGCAGAAGGGAGAATGTGGGTACCAAGGAGCGGAAAGACAAAAAGAAATGTGACCTGTCACTTAAAGAGCTTCTCTAGTTCATCTGTCTATCCCACGGCAGTAATAATTTTATCAAAGTAATTTTTTAAACATTTGTCTAATCTCTCCCTAAAGATGACCAAGTAGGAAGTTGGTATGGACCTCCCTTGGCAGTCTATTTCAGACTTTTTACTCTTACAACCTTCTTTCAATATATAATTTTTGTCATTCTTCCTTCTGTATGAATCAAATACTGTGGCTTCAATAATGCCAGGAAAAACAGAGAGGTAATTTTGTATGACCTGTCTGTAAAGTGACACTTTATAGAATGACACTTGTAAAATCATCTCAAATTCTAATCCTGTTTTACTTGTGGTCTCTTCTAGTCTCTTCTAAAGATGTATGTGGTCAGTTCCTTCTGTGTTCAGATGTTGTGTGAAACCAGCACGCAGGAGGAGGTCCAGGACAGATGCCAAGAAAACCTCACTCTGTTTGTCTTTCCATGCCAGCTGTGAACCAGGCTATGTGGTCACTGAGTGTAGCTGTGAGCTTGCACACAACCTGCACTTGTTTCATCAACACTCAAGCTGGCTTATGTTCCAGGGACAAGAACATAACAAAATGAAGATAAGTGACTCCTACTGCTTCTTCTCTACCTACTAGGCCTGTTAACCATTATAGGAAGGAAATTCTACCGGTAGGACACAATGTTTTGTTAATAACAAATCCATTCTGGCTGTTACTCATTTCCATTTTCCATTCAACAAATACTTGGTAACAAAGAGATCTACTTTTCTTTTTTTTCCTCCCAAAATTGAAATTTTGGTGACAGACACTTGCACAAATTTTCCTTAATTTTCCCCCATCAGTTTCTGAAGACCAATGTGACCTTTACTCTTCCCCTGTCTCCAGGAAAAACTGGAAAGAGATATAGTAATATGCAAAATTTATGGACACATAACTAAATGCACAGGTGGAGAGAACTGTCTTAGTGGAACAAACCATGTGAAATAAGGGTTATTGGAAAATCACTCAAGAGACCTGCATATTGAAGCATGAAAAGAAGTACTAAGAGCATTTCTTGTCATGAAATGTCAGTGCTAAATTAGGAATATAGAAGTTACTGCTATTGATGTTGGCAAACATAACTTCATCTAGAAAAACAGGTTTTATTTTTGCTAGTTTAAACATAATTTCTCTCTTCTTATCAGGACAGCCAAACTTCAGAATAAAAATATGCAGAAAATGTAGTTTAGTCTGTTTTCTGAAGTTTTCAGATGAACCTTTGAAAAGCAGTTTAGTCTGAATTGAAAAGATACACAGAATCCCCACAACCCAACCTTCAACCAGATCCATGTGTTTGCTCTGTAAACAAATCCTCTTTTCCTCCATGGCAGGTTGAAATTTTCCATTTGTTTCCTAGTTTCCTGCACCATGTAGTCTCTCATGTGTTATCATGTATTTGCACCACATGGCTAGTCTCCAGGAGAACTGCAGGGGCAGGTGCAGAGGAAGTCCCAAGACTCAGTGCTGGGTAGAAGGCAGCTACAACGCTGCTCTGTTTTGCAGTACTGACCATTTCCAGGCACTGAAATTCCCTCTGCAGAGAAGGGCACTTTGGGCCAGAGGGAATCTGATGGGGTCTGAACCCTGAAGCTGGGCAGCAATAGCTTGGCACAGCACAGTCAATACTGTCTCAAATACATCCTCACACAAACTTCTCCTCTCTAAAAACAGGCATATACCTATGCATCTCTTGCATTGAGCAGCACAGCCTACCTGGACAGCATTGGGCCTTTAGTGGTTCACAAGAAAGTCACTGCTCAACAAAGTCAGCAAAATTGTTTGTTTGCTCCAAACAGAGAATTTCAGCTATAAAAGGAGTGTTTAACACCCAGTGCTATGAGCAGAAATTGTTGTATGACTTCTGCTTATCCTTGGCTTCTGGCAAAACAGTGGAGAAAGCTCTACAAGTAGTTCATCAATACTCAAGGTCTACCTAACCCAAATTTCCTGCTCTCAGGCATCTAAGGTTGCTTTATAAGCAAATAAAATACAAATGATTTCTTCATCACACATATATTAAATCCTTCTGGGAATTACACACTGTAATCTTTCTCATATGCTTACTCAGATGCTCTCCAATGTCAATTTTTACTGATTGCCCAGAACACCTCTTTTCACACAGATTTTAGGTGTTTGTGCTATGCAATCCAGTATATCCAGCGAGTTTGAAATTAGTTGTATAACAACAAGGGCACAAAGTCATAGATGGTGCTTCCTCTCTGTTTCTCTTGAAAGTTAATGGATGGATGGGAAGCTGTATTGCTGACTGATGAGCTGTTACTGCCCGTGGAGAGGCACTGCTTTCAGAGGGAAGTCTAGGTGATTCCAGTAAATTTATAATTAGAAGAAAGTAATCTAGCATTGTTTCAGTCTCAAAGTTCACATCTGTACCCTTGTGAACTCATGTACTTTCACTGAAGTCAGTGAGTCTAGGCTGATTTACCATAGCTGAGCACTGCCTGGATGTAATTAATCCACGGGGTTTGGGTTTTTTCTGCCTAATCTGCCATCCACTGCAAGCCAAGGCACAATAATGAGACTGTGTGAATTGCCTGTAAAAGCAAGCATACCTTCTTGCCTTGCTGGTGAATGCATAGGAGAGCTGTATTCCTAGTCTAGCCAAAATGATTCAAAGGGTAAACAGTTCTCTCCTTTTATATTTGACAGGAAAACACAGGACAGGTGAAACAGCACATTACAAACTCTTTTTTAAAAATTTCTGGGGAATTAGAAGCAGATCCACAGATGAACAAAAGGCTTTGCAAGGCTCTGGAATCACTCTTACAGTGCTTGGGAGAGAAAGCATAGAGGTGGTCCCTGTTCCATGTTTTCCTTTTTCATATTAACCACCACACACCATAAAACACGGGATCCAGGATCCAGTCTGCCTCTTTCCTCTTTCCCCAAGGGGTGAATATCTGCATCATTTGTTTACAAAATCATCCACATGTTTGCTGCTTTTTCCCTGTGTAATGCATGGATTACAGGGCCCATAAACTGGGAGGCTGGGCACCCTTCTAGCAAGAGGTGAGTGATATGGGCTTGAGTCTGCAGAAAGAAGAGCAAATGGAATTTGTTTCTCACAGACAGTCCTGCAGAGGTGCATTATGCGCATCTCAGCAGAGCTGGGTAAAGTCCCTCTGAGGAGACAGGCCCTATGGGAAACATTCCCTAGCCTGCTAATTACTGCTAATTATAGGTGTAATCTACTAAATGCAGCCATCTGGGAAGTGAGGGTATTTTAAGTACTTTAAGACTCTCTAGCTCTGTAAGGTACTGTGTAAAATCAGGTGCCATCCTGGTTGACAAAGACTTTGCTACCTTATCCATACATTTCATTGACTGTTGGGTGGGACTTAGGTTTTAAAATTTCCTGGGGTCCTTTTACAGATGGATGTTTTGGAATTTGAAATTGTTGCTTCTTCTCATCTACTTTGCTTCACTACATGGCTGAACTATCAAATGTCTGAGTACTGTGAACTGGGATTACTTTTTAGCCCCCATCCTAAAACCCCCAGAACTCCAATGTGCTGAATTTGAAGAATACTGATTGTCAGCACAGGAAAAAAACAAACCCTTCATTTGGAGATATCACATGCAATCCCAGCCAACCATACTGAAGATAAAGGCAAGATGATGAGGTGGGGAGAGAAGAGAGGGTTAGATGGAAAGAGAGACAGACAGCAAAATAAATAAAAATTAAAAAAAAAATTAAAAGGCTGAGAATCCATGTGCTTGCTATGTACAAATAATCACACTGCAGAGAAAGATTTATGCAGATTAAAGGACAAAGATGGTGCAAGATCAAATAACTATGAAGTATCCACAGTTAAAAAGAGGCTGCATGTAAGCAAGCTGTGAAATCATCTGAGAAAAAAACATTCTGGGATGTTTTTCAGAGCAAGTGACTAGGGAGAAGCCCAGATAATCTAAAAAATAATGGTGTCAATTTACCAAAGTGACAAATGGCACCTGTCAGACTGAATTCAGTAACCCAAGATGTCCTGCTTAGTACTGTATAAGCTTTTCAGTAAAAGCATTGTGAGGTTTATTTTCTCCCAGGGACAAAATATGCCTTCTGATTGTTGTTCAAGGTGCAAATTAAAACATTCAGGTTCAATGTATGTTATTCATTCAGGAATGCACATTCATGCAGGAAGATACTGTTCTAGCAGCTTATCAGAGGAGAGTCTGTACTGCTTTGAGCCCCAGGATGTCTGAAATTATTTTTCAGTGCCCTCCATTCTCAGTGCTCCTGAAAACCCAGAGACAGCACTACTGATTCTGTATGTTCAAAATTATAACCAGAATCCTTGCTGCAACTGCTAATATCATCATTTTGTCTTCGAGGCAGTAAGATTTCAAGAATAAGAAGTATAAGATGTCATTTGACACCTGGTTTTGGAGATACAAGCTTCACTTTTTATAGTTATGAGGGTAACAGCTCACTGTGTTTCTCAAAATGAGAGCTGAGATCCTTGTACATAATTCTGGAAACTGGGACTTCACAAAAATACCAAATAGCATGACAGAAAAAGAGAGAGAGAGTAAAAAAAGCCTCTATCAGTATGCTACTTCTTTTTCCTGACAAATTCATAAACAAAACCAATCTCTCCAGGAAGTATTCTGGTGTCATGTGTTTTTACAACCTGTCCTTGCTAGCAGTGCATTTGGAGGAAAAAGCAGAAACATGGAGGTGAAAAGTCAAAGGAATACTGGTTTCTTGTGGGACCAGAGATCAGGAAGGGCACAAAGGGTGAGAGGTTTCTGCATGCAATCTCCATTACTGGAGGCACCCAGCTCTGATTTTGCCTGAAGAAGAGAGGGGTCAAGCCTTTAAGAAATCAGGAAAACTCAAGTCTAGAGGAAGTATAATGAAGAAGGCAAGTTTTTTGGAACCGCCTATGACTTTAAATGTTTGTTTTTAGCAAACCAGGCCCAAGTGCTACCAGTGCAGTCTGGAAACAAAAGCATTCCTATTTCCAAGTAGCCTGACCAGGCTGACACTCCTCAGCTACTTGGAGAACTAAAAGTAGCAATGCTGGAAGCTCACCAGTTCTGTACATCACGTTCCAGTTAACAAAAATCAGCCTGATACTCCTGGCCATATCCAAAGAACTGGGGGGCCTGAACACACAGTTAAGTGGCCAATTAGTGAAACATAACATTGCATGGCTTCTTGACCTTTCACAACTGGAATGAATTTGCCAAACAGGAAAGAGTAGGAATGAAACAAAACAAACCCTCTGGGTATAATCTGCTGATGTCTTGCACCTCCAGGCTCATTTCAGGTCTCTTGGCAGAGGAATTCATGAGTGTCAGCACATTTCCAGGGGTGAGAGCGGAATCCTGCATAACCTGCTCCACCACTTCTGCCGATGTGAATTAAAAGAATGTGGTGTTTTACTCCCAGTTTACACTGACAGGGATGTGTATTCCTGTGTACCTCTGACACTTCCCTGTCCTGGCTGGGTTATTAACCATTGCTTGTGAGTGATGCACCAAAGCAAGGACATCAGAACAGCAGTACAGGTTCAGGCCTTTGGTTTCTCTGCTCCATGATTTGTTTTCTGACTGTGCCATAGGCAGTGACATGTGGAGGAATAAGGCTGGAGCAAAAGCATTCAGTGCATCTCTTCCAGTATTGAGCGGTTTTCAGATTATTTTTGAGTGACCCAATACTTTTTTGTAATCTCCCTCTGGTGATCTCAGTGATCTCTTTTTACCCCCCAAAGGGGAAAAAAAAAGTGGTTTGGGGTCCACAAAAATGTGTCAACCTAATGATGTTTGGGGGTTTTTTCCTGTTTTATTCTCTATGTTTTTCCTAATAATTCCTAATACCGGATTTACTTTTGTTGCTGCTAACCCAGCACTGAGTTTATAAAATACACCTGGATCACCTGTCCCAGCCATGCTCCCTCCCATTTTTTGTGGGAGAAAGAGCATGGGAAACTGAGAAGTCTTTGACTTAGAGGAAGCAGTACTCAACAACAACTAAAACATCAGTGTGTTACTAACATTTTTCTCATTCTGAATCAAAATCACAGCACTGTATTAGTTACTAGGAATAAAATTGACACTATCCCAGATGAAACTAGGACAGGAAGAAAACTCATGGCTGGGCAGCACAGATTTTACCCTCATGTTCTTTGAATTCACCTGGTCCCCCTTCAAGCTTTCCCCCAGCAAGGAATACTTGCCTGAATTAAGGGAGAGATGCAAGGCCTGGGGAAGTCACAGGGAAAAAAGGGAAAAGCAGCTGTGCCTGGAGGTGGAGAGGCAGCTATTGCTGTGCAAACGGGAGGGCAGCATCCAGTTTTCCTTCCAGCTGCCTGTCCTGTGACTGCATGGTACTTCATTGCCAGCTGGGGTTAAATCATGACACTGCCTTCACTATTCTCTCAGAAGGCTCTTGAGGAAATTTGGGCAGTGAAATGTAGACATTGAGGTACTTGAATGGCACATGTGGCAATCTGGTGGTTCCTGAGGGCAGGATGACTTTTCCCAGCACTTGCTGAAAGCTGCTGCCACTGTACCTTACCCCTGGCCTGGGCACACCACCCTGCACAGTGCTTGCACAAAGCTGCCAGCAGATCTGTCCCTGGGGAACAGGCACGGCCAGTGAAACCTGTGCCAGTGAGACAGCAGCTGTCTGGATCTGTTCTCTTTTTCTTTTTTCTCACTGTGATTTGCATGTTCTTCCTTGATAGCTATTACCTTCTGCTCTTGAAATTGTGTTGCAGTGTATTTCCCTGTTATTCTTTGGGAGCATTTTCAGAGATGTCTCCAGAGCTTCCTGCCCTGGCCCCACCACCCCATCCCTCCTTTGTACCCCTAGCTCCCAGCCATATCCCCTTGGCAGCCCTGCTGTAGGGACCTGCAGGCATCTCCAGGTACAGAGGAAAGATTAACAACAAGGAAAAAATCAGAAGGAGCTCATGAATACCACTTTAATCTGACAGCCATAGAACTGCTTTCTCTGGCTTCTGACCAAGCTCCAAATTATTTTTGCCAGTCTGCCCCTGGGGCAAGGCTGCACAAGGAGTCAGTGAGGGCACCCTGAGCACTGAAACTAACTCCCCATGCCAGATCAGATCAGTGACTCAGTAGGAAGAGTTTTTCTTGGTGGGTTACCAGCAGTGCTATGAATAACACTATGATCAGGCAGGGGGTTTCCTAGGGAAGATTTCTCCCTGACACTGTCATTGTGTCAGACCTTCTTCGAATGCCCCAAACTTAGGAAGCTTGTCTATATAATGTGTGGTAATGGAGGATTACATTTGTGCTTCTCCCAGGGAAAAATAAAATATAAAATAAACTTTAAAAATAGAGTAAAAGCTGGAGGTGGATTTATATTGGAAAGAAAACAGGTCTGGGCACTAATTTCAGAAGATTTGAACTGGATGGTCAGGCTGTCTTTTACCTTAAATGAGAACAATGAGCATCAGATCAAAACCCAGCCAAAATCTGTCTGTTAATGCTCAGTGATATGGGCCCTTCTGTATAATTATTTACTAATCCTTGCTCATCATGAAAACTCATCATTGGCACTGCACCTTTTGGGCTGTGGAGAGGTGTATGCAAGTGGAGCATCCAACACTGGGATCAGCTGTGTGACTGGGGAACACCCAGCTTTTCTGAACCTGCCTCTATTCACACACTGCACTGACATTGTGCAGCTCCTAATATTTTGCTGCTCTAGGCAACCACCTGTTATGCCTTTTTGTCACAAAGCCAGTCTGCCATGGAAACACTTCCAGTCCACCAGCAATTGCTACACATTAGGTCATTGCAGAGACGTTAAGTCCTGGATTGTAGATGTTTGTGTTGGGATCCAAAACATGAAGTACAGTATTGCTTTGGGATTAGACTACCTTCACTCTTCATGGCAACAGAGCCTGATGAGAGTTCCTCTACATCACCTGAGCTTCTGTTTATGCTGTGGCAGGTAGAATCATGCATCCAAACCCTGACTTCAATAAGTATTGTTGTCTTTCATGAAACACAGTACTAAATACTGTACAAACCAGAAGAACAACCACCCCCAGGCCAACAGCAGCTGCCCAGGAGCCCAGAACAAGTGTGCTGCATGAGCTGCTGTCCTCAGGATGGCCAGGAATGGGGAGGAAAGTGTGTGAGCTGTCATTGCAGGGTAGGCACTGACACAGTGGCATTGTTTCACAAGACAGCAGGCCTTGCTCATGAGCAGCAGTGGAAGGATGACAAAGATGTGTGCCACTTGTTCTGCACACACACAACTTGTGGCCCTTTAAAGCCGCCCTGTCTGAGCTCAGTGACTGGTCAAGAGGGACATTGGAGAAGCAGAAAGGAAATAGCATAGCAGCACACAATTGTTTCCAAGCCAGAGGGTTCCTGGTAGAGAGCCAGATGCTGGTGCCCTGGCTGTGTGGCAGTCGATGGAGCCGTGTGGGGCTGAGCGCTTCTCACTCTATGGGTGTAAGAAGGGTGCCTGTCCTCAAGAAAACCAAAATAGGCTGTACTTATCTCTAAGTGGAGGTCTGCTATTCCACTTGCGTGCAGGATATGCAATACATCTGGAATAATTAATTTTGTAGCCTATTGTTACTTTCTTGTGTATCAGACGTTGCTGCTTCTGAAGCCTGTTGACTGTATTCAATATCTCTTCCTGTTTAACTTTGTTATTCCGGTCTGAAAACTTTTTTTTTNTTTTTCGGGTCTAAAAAATTTTTTTTTTTTTTTTTTTTAAGGGCACGTCTTTTTATTTTGCCTTGAACTAGAGAATTTGCCTGAGGTATGGATGAGTCACAGAGACCATATTTCCCCTTCTCTGAAGCACATTTACATTTTTGAAGAATTACAACTGACAACGATCAGCCATACTTCCAAAATAGCCTTACAGGGAGGAGAAAGGAGAAACAGTGATGCTGAAATCAGCCCCAAAAGGTAAATGACTGAAAGGGGAGGGGGGAGACAGAGAAAACACAGAGTCTTAGAAGGGCAGCCGGATGCAGGCATTCACTGTGCAGCGTTTGATGGTGGTGCCTCAACAGATAACGTTCCTGCAATCACAGACACTCTGTCATTCCTGTCAGCAGCCATTCAAGCATATCACCAGCAGCTCTGATTACAAATATCAGAAGCAAAATGAATACATATTCAGAAAGCAAATTCATTCCCTTGGCTCGTAGCCCAGCATTTTCTGAAGTGAAGGAGGGTTGGTTTATAATCGGGTATAGAAGGTGACGCCAACCCTGCATTACCCCATCAAAGCCATTGTATTGGTTTCAGCTGAAAAAGAGTTCTAATTCTCCTCATCACAGCTGCTGTTTTGGATTTGTCATGAAGACAATGTTGATAACACAGGAATGTTTTGGTTATTGCTAAGCACTGCTCAACATCAAGGCCTTTTCTTCTTCTCTCCTGTTCTGCCAGCAAGTGGACTGGAGGTACAGAGGAAGCTGGGAGGAGTCACAGCTGACCCCAGCTGACCAAAGGGGATTTCTGTACCATGTAGTGCTGTGCCCAGCAATCAAAGTCAGGGGGAAAAGTTTGCCAGAGCTGCTGTTGCTCGGGCTGGCTGGGCATCAGTTGGCTGGTGGCGAGCAGTCATGGAAGACTTTTTTGCTCCACTTATTTTTTCCTGTTTTTTCCTTGTTTCCTTTTTTCACTTTTTAAACTGTTGTTATCTCAGCCCATGAGTTTTCTAGTTTTTGCCCTTCCCATTCTCTTCCCATTCCCTCTATGAGAAGGATGTGAATGATTGGCTGGGTCATGCTTAGCTGCCTGACAAGTCTAAGTCACAAGAGCAATATAGGCCCAGAGCTGTTCCATGTTGTGGCTCTCATCTGAAGTATTGCAGTCAGATATTTTTAAAGCCTTTCATTTTCGTCTCAAAAACCGACAGAAAATAGAGGTTCCCAGCTTGTCTTGTCTCTTAAGCTGTTTCCTGAATTAGGTCTTGTGGGTTTGTTCCTGGCCTTTCTATGGGATTTTTTGTTGTTGTTGTTGAAGTTTGGTTTGCTTTGGATTTTTTGCATAAAGCTGTAACAAGTGTTTGCCTCATGAAGAAATCTGCTACTGAGGTCATTAAGGGCTAAAGTTTAAAGGGCCACTATTGTCTCTGTCTTTTCATCCCCAAAATGTAAGACTGCAAGGAGTTCAATAATGAAAGTCCTTTCTATGAGTATCAGAGTGCAAATCAGGCTTCTCATATGCAGTCATTGACAAGACAGGCTAATTTCAGTTGTCTCTTTCTGTGCATCAGAGTGCCTTACATAAAAGCCCATCAAGAGCTCACCCCTACTAGAGTCTTTGTGTAATGATTGGTGATGGCACACTGCAGTCGACTGGAGCCCCACAAAGGATGCCCCTGACCTTCACTCATGACTGGAAGATCATGTTACAATCTCACTGCACTGAACTAGTTATTCCAGCAAATATTTTGTATTGTACTTCAGGACAAGCCAGGTTCTGTAGCTGCTCTTGTGAAGAATCATAGGTTGGGAGGGGTCTGCTCTTTGTTCCTGCTTCTGTGAGACTTCACTGCACAGCTGAAAGGCGCATATAACCATCCTGCTTCCTGGTTATCTCCTCATTCCATGTCCTGCCTTGCCTCACCTGAAGTAACCAAAACATTATTAATTGTTCTTATTACCTACAGGTAGCACACAGGATTGATAGGACAGGAAAATGTGAGCACTCGGGTCCTGCGTTGTGGCAGGCTGGCTCCCTGGAGGTTTGCTTGGTGGGACACAATCTGAGATGGAAAGGACAGGATAGCAGAATAGAGTGAGATGCTATCCATTAAAAAATAAAAAACCTCTGTGTACTTGCTTACTTGGCTGAAGACCTGGTAAATTCTGATAAATTTCAGAATACTGAAAAAAGCAGTGATGGAATGGTAAACACTGACTAATTTTCTTTTTTTCAGGAGTTGTAAGTGACCATTTGTGGGTCCCAGTGCCAGTGGTGGTTTTTTCTCCAGGATTTAGCAACCTAAAGCACAATCCCTAGTCTCTGTTCAAGAGCCAGGAACAGTGGAAGTCCAAGTGAGTACCAGCAATTAGCTGTCCAAACACCTCTGACCATAGGCTTGTTCAAAGTGGCACATGGTTGTGAAGTGGCAGGCAGTGTCTTATGTACGCTACATTTTCTTCTTAAAAATGCTGGNGAAAAAGTAAGTTGAGACCCTTTCGCTATAAGGAAACACCTGTTAAGGGTACAGGGATTGCATTCCTACAGCTGGAGTTATAATGTGTGAAGATTGAAGAAGATAAAACCAAAATAGACAAGAGAAATCAGTTTTTCTCCTGGGATTTAAACCAAGAGGGTCTACTACTGCCAATTACAGTTGTCATGCCAGAGTAACTTGGTGTAAACCAGTGGGGTAAGAGACAGTGCAAACAAATAGTTACAGACAGTGTGAGAGAGGAGATGAGAGAGGCCTAGGACTCTCCTGGTCACAAAGCCTTTGCCATAACCATTTGTCCATTGTCTTTGTCATCCCACTTGCATCAGTGCTGTGAACTCTAGTAAGGTGCTGGGACACGAAGGATAGGACCTTGACAGCCTGAGATGAGAGAGGTGGAGTTGGAGCAAAGGCTGGAGGTAGAGATGGTCACATCAGCAGAGAGGAATGCCAAACTCCCAGGAGTGACAGCCGAGGTGCTTGACTGGGCTCACGTCCAAGTACTGAGGCGGTCAAGGTAAAAGTAGGCTTCAATGTACCCTGCTTCACTGCTACTCTCAGCCTCCTTGATGCTGGTATTTCTGTGTCCTATACCTCTAGTTTCTCCTGCTCTGGTTCCTTGGAGAGCACCATGCCTTCTCCAAGAAGACAGACCGGGTAGCGTAGCAGCTGGGATAAGCTTTTGTGCCTGAGGTTGCTTTGGATGATACCCTGTCAAGGGGCGGTATTTACCATTGTATCCCATTGGGCAAAGTGTCACCCTGACAGCTGATTTTCCCAAGTCTGCAGTACCTTTTGGAGCACTGACAGCCCTGAGGTGTCAGCTTGCAATCTGGTGAGTTCTTACTTTTACAGCAGTGCTTACCCGTGGTGCACTGATGTTCTGCAATTGCTGGCCAGAGGCATAATAGGATTCTTTACAAAGTAGAATGAGGGATGTGCTCTATTTGGCTCCTTTAATTAGGCCTACCACTTCTGACACACATATACAAGTGTGTCTACATGTATATACAACCCTGCATGAATTCCTGGTTATAATGTGCACCAAAGGTGCACTTTTTCACTAGGGGACAGCCTCCAATCAAGACACCAATTCTTTGGAACAATTTTTGAAGTGTTAAATTCTGCTTCCAATTCTGCTTTGGAATAAATTCAAAGCTTTTCAAAGGAAAAGATGTGGTTTTCAGATCATGGTATGTCTGAAGAAATGGCTACACTCCATCTTAAAGCTTCAAGACCTTCTGTTACGATCTTTATCAAAATCTGTATATTTTGATGAAATATTCTTGTTTTGACTTATTCAGCATTTTAATAGAATGGCTGAAAACTGAAAATGTTTTTATTAGTGGTGCACATCAAAGTATGTTTAGGATATCTGTTTACACTTTGTGTTTGTTGTGACTTTAAAGATTACAAAGATGGTCAAATGTTTTAACACTTCCAATTGAGAGATATTTTGAACTTCCTGCTCTGCACAAATCCTATTCTTCCCCTTCAAGTGGAAAAATTAATGCAGTGATTAACAAAGGTATATCTGAAACTGAGATTTCTCCCTACAGACTGCAAAGGTTGCAGGAAGTGTTGTTTCCAGTAATTGAATATGGTGATATAATTTACAACTGCTCAGCCACAACTTTGCAAAAATCACACAAAATGCTCCTAATTACTTAGATTATCTGTTTATCACAACACCACAATCTTCTGACTGAAGATGATGTTTCCCCTTTTATTCACAGCCTTCCAGGAGGCAAAAGGTTTCCGAGAACTGGAATTGCTTGACTTCTTACATCACTGCCAGTCAGAAGGGCTGGCCCTTCACGCTGCAGCATATGCAGCACCATACATCCTGTTGCTAAACCAGCTGTCCTGTAATGCAGGGATACATGCAATTTTTGCAGGTATATGCACGAGTATGTGCCCACACATACAAGACAATAATTTGATGGTGTTCTCTGTTTGAAAGAGATAATGTTAACTTGCTTGTTTGAGTTTGTGGGTTTTTTGAAATCGAAATTGAGAAAGCAATTCCTATATAATAAGAGGAGTTTTTTTGTAAATTACTCAAAAATTGGTTTGTGGTTTGGTGGTTTGGGGACAGGTTAGGTTTTTGGGGTTTTTTTTCCCCAGCATTTAATGTCCTTGGGTAATATAATCCCCATGCAAAATTTTATTGCTTGTTCTAAAACAGGTCTGATTAGCTCCAGTGAAGCGGAACATTGATATGACAGTCTATTACATCTACTTTGTGTGTTTTAAAGCACTAGCATTGTGTTTAGCATTGACTGAAACGCAGGAGATAATGGGCAGCCCACTGACTGTCTCTGAGCTCGCTGCTCAGAGACAGTTGGGGTGGAGAAGAAGATCTGTTCAGTTCCTCACATAACACTGCGGCTTTGCACCTGTGTCATAGCAGTTGCCAAGACCATCCATGCCGTTGTCAAGTCCTTAGTCATTTGTGTTCTGGGGAAGGGAAAAAAATTGACCTGAAATGTGAGAGCTCTGTGATTTTTTCCTTTAGTAAAGCAAGTAACATCGTGTGAAGTGCCCTGATATGGCTTTGTAGTCCCAACATACAAAACATTGTTAAAAAAACTAAACAGAAATCCTGATTTTCATACAAAACCAAAGTAACACGAAGTCTGTGTAGAGATTTAGGAGCAAGTGAGCTGCCTTCCCAGGAGCAAGGCTGCCCTCCAGCTTCACAAGAGACAAAAAATTTCAATGCAGGAGAAGCAGGTGGAGTGGTTAGTGTGGAGTGCCAGGAGCACACCTTCCTCACTGGGCAGCTTGGTGGCCTGCTCCTTCCCACTCCACGGCAGTCCTGGAAGTTCCCAGAAGAGGGAAGTGCTCTCTGCTTTGCTTTGTGGGAGCAAGTGGCAATCACAACTAAGCTGCAGCACTGAAAAATAACCAGGTGATATCAGCCTTTTTTCAAAGCAGAGAGGCAAAAGATAAAGAGAGAAAAAAACCCCCAAAAACAGCGGCTGCATGGGAAAGTTTACCAGCATGTGTAGAAAAGGCGGAACTCCGATCCATAAAGGAAATAAACTAAGATGTACAGCACTCTCTGTAACATTTCACTTTGCCATTCAGGCAGGGCCTTTTTGAAGTCAGTGGGAGTCCTTCCACTGCTTTCAGGAGTTTTTGGAACAGGACAATCCAATTGTTTAGGTTGCTGACGCATAACTGGATCTTTCCCTGTTGCTTTAAATGAATACTCCAAGGGAAAAGTATCATATTCTCCTGCGCTCAGAAGGCACCTAATGTGCTGTAGCTGCACCCAAACCTGTTGAAGCAAACAGGTGGGCCCTGCAGCTCAGTGTTTATTTGCCTATACTGGTGCTGAGTTTACATCAGCACAGGAGATTGTACAGAGGACATGGCTGTGGAAACTGGACAGCAGGAAGGAATGACCTACCCTGCTGAGCAAGGGCTGCTTTGGAGCAGACATTCCTTAACCCTCCCCCTTCCAATACAGGTTCCTTTTCAACACCTGCAGCTTTGACAGAAGGCTCTGCTCTGTGACCAGCAGAGGGTTAGGGGGAGTTAGAGGTGTTTGCATGGTTTGGGGTGGCATTGAAATTGTGCTAACCTTTAGCTTAAAGGCCGCAACTCTTCAGGAAAAAAACGTTGCTCAGCTAAACTCAGGGAAATGCCATTCTTTTCTCTGTTCATCTACAGAGGTAAGGGGGGAGAAGAAGAAAGGAGATGCTCACAGATTAGTTTAGCAGCAAGGTCAATCCTGCAGATTTCTATCACACTGCCTGTTTGCAGTTTTCCAAATAGACTTTTATAAGTCTGAATATCCTGAAGGGGAAAAAAACCACCAAACCCAGCAACTCAGTATTGGAATTCTATTAATTATTTTAAAAATAAAACGAATAACTGAGCTTTTATTTTGAATGCTTAAGTAAAAAGTGAGAGGCCCAATGTCTATCTAAATGTGGAATCATTCAGTGTGCCCAAAGGTAGAAGTGAACCTTTGTTTTTCCTCAAGATACAATAAGTCACAGAATGTGCTGTTGGTTGTTGGTTGTTACAGGTCTGCTGCTTCAGACTATCCAGTGCTAAAGTACTCTGCTGTAGTGCTCTGCTGCACCTGATTGTTCTGTCTTTGCAATGTCCCTAGTTTGGGATTCTTCATGCTGATATTTTAGTGTGCCCTTTCTAAAATGCTGTTACTTGGGATTTTAATAGATGCTGCTCAGTTCAGGCCAGTCCAGCTCCCACTGAAATAAAAACCACCTCTCTTTTTGGTCCCTTGTTCTGACAAAACACAGGGGACTGGTGACAGAGCTGAAGAAAACTGTTATGACTTCTTAGAGCTTATGGGTAATAAGTATGGAACTGTTTTTGATAAAGTGCTTAGCTGTGCAGCTGGTCAAGCAGAATGCCCCTTCCTCTCACTAGGTAAGTGATGAAAAAAACAAACAGAAGGTTTTAGAACTAATGGCTGTGCTATGGCTGGGACAGGCTAAGAACAACACCAGACTGGCAGAACAAGAGAAGCCCTTGTCTTCAGAGGGGAGTGGCTCAGTTCCCTTAGAAGAGGCTTCAGGCAAAGTTGTTTGTAGGAGGACTGAATTGCTTAAAGGGTATGAGATGAACCTCAATGAACCAAAGGTGATAGAGAATTGCATACAGTCATGCTTACTTTGAATGACTGTGAGGGCCACAAGCAGGCTAAGCACAGGTCTCTACTCCAGGATGGCTTATACACATCCAGTTAAAAAAGGATTCCAGAAGTGAAGGACAAAACAGTCACAGCAGCCTTCACTTGGTCTGACATGAAATGTGCTGAATGTCCAGCAAGGGATTTCTACAGGCATGGTCACATGGTAGCATGATGTAGGGTGGTGGATGTGCATTAGGGCATGGCACCCCGGTAGCTGAATTGACGAGCAGTGTTCCTCTCAACACTTGTGTGTCACCAATATAGGTTTGTATCCAGGCTGGGTCCTCCTTCAGCTACCATGCTGCTTGGCTTGTAAGCCAAAATGTTGTGGTGCAGAAAGGGAAAAACTGCCTTTTGATATGATACGTATCTAGGAGTTTTAATGTATTCATCTCTCTATTATCTGAGCACACATTTTCCAGTCATGGCCCTATCTCACAAGGTGTGGTTGTGTTTTACAAGTAATCTTGTGCTGGCTGGCTGAAATATGAACCCACAGCCTTTAGACCAATACCATACAAGTTGTAATGTTTTCCTCAGACTCTGGGGTATTGGTTAGCTGCAAAGCTGCCAAAGGACATTCCACAGTCAGAGGAAATTGAGTGTAGGTGGGCAGCCCAGAGCCCAAGTGCACACTTAATAAACTCTCCATTATTATACTTAAAGGGGTGAGTCACACAATAATCATTCTGCAATCAAATTCACTGTTGAGTGTGTTGTTTTTTTTCTTTTTAAGTCAAATGTCACGTAAAAGTTGCCAATGCCTCCCAGAAGTTTAATTTCTGAAAGAGGGAGAAAATGAAGCAAAGCTAGCTAGCTGATGCATCTACATGTGTGCAAACACTACCTTAACTGTGCACTGCTTGGGTTTTTTTATGTGCCAAAAAAAAAAAATTATTTTGTTGTCTGAGGCTGAGGGACTCTGGCAGAAAAATAGGACTTGGACACCTCTATTGCCTGATGCCAATCAGAGAGCTCCAGTGTTAAGCAGGCCTTCAGTGCTGGGGAAGCATGAAAAATGTGCTTATAACTGGCCAGCACCACCACTGGGTAAATAGGCAGTCACTCACAGGAGGCATAGATAAAATATCCATATATTGTGTATATACAAAGTATTTTTCCACCAAGGATTAATGTGGTAATGGTGTAAGATAGAAATTGTTGAGCTTTTGTTGTGCCTAAATCAAGTTTTTAAAGTGGAGAGCCTTTTCCAAGAGACCTCCTAGGACAGTGCCTGGTGTAACCAGACTGATTGTGACAAATTCCAATGACTGGCTTGTGGTGGCTGCCTCTGATCCCATGCTGACGATCAGCTACTCCTCTGCTGTTTTGGTGGAGTATGATGACACTACGAGTAAATGGACATGGGAAGAGCTCCTCGGAGATTTTGAAGGCTTTGTGTGATCCTTGGGCATCCCTGTATGCCCAATACTCATGGCAGTCCTTTTCCAGAGCTTGCTATCCATGTTGCACATAAGAAAATCCCATCCCCTACAATGAACAGTCCCAAGGAGGGTCTTCTGCCCAGGGATGCTCAGGCTTTCTTTTTCTCCTGGGTTGTCTCCTGTGGTATTTCAAGCAGGGGAAGGGTGGAGCGGTGCTTTGGTCAGGAATGTCTTCCACCTCTTTTCTTCTCCTGTAATGGAAGAATTTTAGCTTAGTGAAGCCACTGAGGGCTTGCCCAGCCCATTGCAGTCCCCATGAGTCATAGGCCAGCACCAGCTGACACATCTCCTTCAGCTATCAGGAAATAGCTTGTAGTCACAGAGGCAGAAACAGAAGAATACAAGGAGTATTCAGCAATGAGAGTCCTCCCTTTTTACTTGGTTATTTCTTGGATTAGCCTGTTTAAAAAGTCATTAATATCCTGACAGCATAAATGAGGAGAAGCTTGTTTCATTTAGATGATGTTAGTAATTCATTCTCTACTTTGAAGACATTTTTCCTGCTCTCTGCGTAGTCCTTCAAAGACATCCTAGAAAAGCCAAACCTCTTCATTTCATTGCACAGTCTCTGTGTTGTCCTGCTTCATCTTTTGTCCTCGACTACACCCCAAGGGAGCAGAAAGGCTACAGAAATGCTACCTAGCCCTGAGACAAGCCAGAAAACAGGTGCCCTTCTCAGCCAAGTGCCATTCTCCATTCATCCAGGGAGCGCTCAGTAATTTTATTGTTGGAACCAAGTATCTTGCTGGCAACATGAATGCTGAGGTGTGGGGAGCTAATGGGTCTTTTGCTGAATATAAAAATCATTTCTGATAAGTGTAATGTGCCAATTATTAAGAAGGAGAACGATCACTGCCTTTGTATTGTTCACATAAACATCACAGCAGGCCTTGACTACACACTGGAGTCCCTTGAGAAGTACGTATTCTGGTTTGGCAGTCCCAAATTCTATATTTGGATGCTACTTAAGCCTGTCCCTCCTTCATGTCCTCCTAGTGCTTAGGGGCTGTATCAGCAGGAAGGAACTATTTTCAGAAGAAAATATTTTTCATTTTTTGTGACTCAACCCTCCCCTTCTCCACAGGGAAGCTGAGGCCGATGGGGTATTGTGCAGGTGTCTTCTGGATGCTGGCTTAGGTGAATGAGGCCTCCCAGTCCTGTGCAGTCACACGGCACTTCCTGACATTGTTCATTGCAACAACTATTTGTTTCATCATCTTTTCACCAAACCCACTTTTTCCCTCTGCCACTTCAAACAATATTATTCTTGCGGAGGCTGCATTTCAGTGGTTCAGTGACCACTTTGTACCAAAATGTTTAAATGACTGTTTTTAATTTGAAATGAGCTGTGCCACAAAAACTCTAAACATTAGCAGTTGCTGTTTTAACTTCCGTCCTTTGGAACAGGAATGAATGAAACAGTTGGGATAAATAAGACTATATTACTCATGTCTTTTGTTCTTAACTAATCTGAATCTCAGATGAATGTTTTTCCCCTGCAGGACAGATATTGCTCTCTCTCTGGCCAGTCTGCAGCTTGAGTATCACATTCTGTTTGTTGCTTCTCCCCATGGATTCCAACTGATCTGCTGTTGTCCTTTGCTTGCCTCTCCATCCCCAGCACAATGCCTTGTCTTAAAAGCTGCACCCAGGCAGTGCTTTAATGGCATTACCTTTTGGGTTTGCCTGTTTCAAAGTGCCTAGCAAAGCTGGCTCAGCTAGGACTGTGTCCATACTACTGAAGATAATAAAAGCTTTTCCATTAACATTAATGGAAGTTCAGTCTTCTTTTAACATGCTGCTGCATATCCTGAAATCCTAGAAGCTAGTCCATCTTCCAGCCACCTGGCTTGCAGTAGCTAGTAATAGCTCACGAGTGCAGTGAAGCTTACAGACCTACATATTTTTTAACATTCTTGCATCACTTTTGAGAACTAAAAATTCTGCTGCCAGTTGTTCTTGGGTTTTGTGTCAGTGGCCAATTCTTTTGCCTTGGCAATGTTTGTGGGGCCATTAAACTGTGCCACTCAAATGTGTCCCAGTTAAAAAAAAAACACTTGCTGCTGGCACAAAGCACAGATGTCCTCCTCTGATCTCAAAGTGATCCCCACTGTCACAGCCCAACAGATAAAGTGAGGGTTGTTAAATGATGAGCAGAGAGGTTTTTAGGGAACCATGTTTCAATTTGTCTTCCATGAGGTGACTTGTAAAAACAGTAAACAGAGATGACTATTTTAAGAATTTTGAAAAACCTCGTCTGCAACCTTTTAAATAAATACTGTTTGCTTCCCTATCTCATGTAATAATCATAGACAACTTCTGCAGTGCTTGCTAAGCCTGTTCCCTCTTCACCAGGTGATGTTTACCTATTAGTGCAGCTTGCACTAGAGGTTATTCAGTGCAGCTGAATCCCAGGGTCTGCTCATTTTGTGGCACACAGCTCATTAGTCAAGATAAATGATGATGTCTCTGTTTAGAAGACCAGGTCAATGCTGTCTCATTTTCAGACATTCAGTTTCTGTGGTTGCTGAGATTCCCCTCATTGTTTGTTACCTTTCCCCTATGTGTTATCTCGTCTTCTGTCAAGGGTGTGATAGTCACCTCTGCAGGGCAAAGGATCTCAGTAGGTAGATTGTTTGGCTGATGGAAAGCACAGACATACTGTAGCATATAGTGAACAGACTCTGAAGAGGTGCTTTTACATCAGCACTTAGTGCTGAAGGTATATGGAGAAAGAAAGACAAAATTTTGCCACAAGCAACAAAAGAAGTTATATGAAATAAGGACAGAAGGACACACTTGCAATCACAGAGCTAAAATGCTTGGGGTTTCTTGTAGGTCAGATTGATGAAATACAAGATGAGACTTTGTAGCCCTAATGTTGGATGCAGGTGTGGTAGTGAGCTGTGACAAGGTATGACTGTTCCCTCTTTACCTAAAGGACATGTACAGCTGTGTTGAGTGGGGGAAGTATTTTCCACAGGATAATGGGATGAGAAAGGCACTGCAGCTACAGCCTGTTTATAGTCACACAGAGAACAGCTGATGACTAGGATTTGTTATTCCTCTTCTCACTATGATATCTTAGTCTCTCTGCCAATGGCCATTTCCTTGCTAATAAATGTCCATGGTTCCTTCCTGTGCCATATCCTACCTGCACCCTGCTCTTTAACCCCTTGAAAATCCCATTTATAGAAGCTGCGCTGCCTATCCTGAAGTTGCACGTTCTTTCAGGCATGAGGAGCCTCTTTCCTATATCAGAATTTCTCATTTTCCTTCTGGACTGAGGAAGTCATAGCCAACTCTACTTCAAAGAGGCAGTTGAGGCAGTAGTGATGGAATTTATCTTTTTTTATGTGAGAAGGTCAAAACCACTAATGATGTTGCTTGCCTTTCTAAAGCACCCCTGACCATCAGGAGCTGAGAGCTCATGCACTTCAGGAAAGCAGGTTCCACTAAGATACAGAAGGTCATTCTCAAAGTGATGTGCTCCAAATTGTCAGGCACATGCTTTGCCCCTCAAACAGACTTTACTGCTTCCCATCACTCTTTTTTCGCTCCCTCAACTTCTTTTGCAGAGTCCTTTTCTCCTTCCATATGTCTATCCTTGTTCATCCAAACTAGATGTCTGCATATCCTTTCTCTGAGCATTATTTTCTCATGACAGCTTGTATATATTTTGACTCTCTTGGCCTGGGTGACTTAGTTCTTATCTCACCACTTTGCCAAGAACATTTCTCTTTTTCTTTTAGATGTTCCGCTCTTGGTTGTGACTTTGTTTCCTCTCCTCCTCCCACAGAAGTGACAGCTTTTGCAGTTCCTCAAAATTAAAGTTTTAAATACCTGTAGATGATCCAGGGAACAGTCTCTGTTACCATCAGGTCTTATTCACAGTATTCCCCTGTAGGAGTAATCAATCTTGAACATAAAAAGTTTAACTCAAACACAGGCCCAAATCAAACATCCTACTGGCACATCTATACAGGTTATATAGACAGTCAGTTTCTGAGCTGGTCAGGATATTGTGCATGGGTCCATTCCTGTCATGAGCTGGTCCAGATCGGCTGGTTTAAAAACCTGTAACAACTGAGATGCATCAAAATCGGGATCTGATTCTGATTCATCCTTGAATTAGCACATGGCTGGTCCTGCAGGGACAACACATATGTGAAAGCAGAGTTCTTTTACAGAACAGGACCCCCAGGAGTGGATGGACAAGTATTTTCACCGATGTTCAGTGTTGCAACTTAGGTATCAGTGAACATTTTGAAGAGCATATTTGTCATGGCTCTGCACACTCATGCTGTATTGCTTGGTGCAGAGGAGGTAAGTTGTACTGCCAACAGTAACACTACACTCCTGTTGGAAAACAAATGCAGCGGAGATAAGTGAGGAAATCTGTCCAAAATGCCTTTTCTATTGTGTGAGAAGAAAGGGAAGAGGCAAGGAAGGAACCCCTGTGCAATGAAAAGACATCTTTTACCAAGCTGACTACAAATAGAAAGAAGACAGGCATTTAAAAGGCTACTGTAATGTGCATTTGAGATAAATCAAAGAACAGTTCATTCATTTTTCAAGGTTAATTTAACACAGTAGGTTTTTTCTTTTTCTTTTTTTTTTTTTTTACAAAAGCTGTTCTATCTCTTGTATTTGAATCTTCTCAAAATGTGCTGTACAAAGCCAGTGCATTTCCTGCCTTTAAGGAGAAGGGCTATTGGACTCAGCACTGGAAGTGGGTTTGCCTTAAGTTCATGTTCATTCCATTCTTTTCACTGGACTTTTATCAGTGTATCTGGCTGCACTGAAGCACATGTGCTGCAAAAAGGAAACATGCTCCCACTTCTTTGATTCCTCCTGATCACACTGGAGCTGAGAGCTGTGTAAAGTGACAGCAGATTTTGATTTCCCACTGCCCTTGTCAGTCTGGATGTACAGTAAAACAACAGCCAAGCTGTGTATTTCTGGTCTTCCACTGTAACTCCCGCTGAGATAAAGAAAAGGGGCTACTTCAGCAGTTACGCTGGAAGTCATCTCAAAAATGAGTAACATCTCCATGACTCCCAACCCTAGAGGCTCCATATGGACTCATCCAGCTGAGCATCTGTGCAGTTTTGGCTCTGGTTCAAGAGGCAGAACTGCTATTCACATGTGTGTTTCTGGAGCTCCATTTCTGCCCCCTCCCCCATGCCCATGAGCCATCCCAGCATCCATGTCCATGAAGTTTTAACACGGGCTTGCTGCAAATGAAAGATGGATGTCAGCCCCAGCAGGTCAATATAATCCCCTAAAAAACATCCATTCGTGTTGGCAAGAAAGCCCCTAGGGAATATATCTTCCGGAAATACAACAATTAAAAGAGATGTTTGCGGTAATTGCACTTAATTGAAGGGAGAAATACTTTTTGTAGCAGAAAAATGAGCACTTAAAAATGTTTGGCCAGCCAAGGACAATTATCCAGTTGGTGATGTGCAAGTACAGAGGGCAGTTAATCCATTTTAACCCACTCTTGCAGTCGGGAGAGTGATGGGGAAATG
Organism: Illadopsis cleaveri; assembly: GCA_013399915.1. Lineage (NCBI taxonomy): Eukaryota > Metazoa > Chordata > Aves > Passeriformes > Timaliidae > Illadopsis > Illadopsis cleaveri. The sequence goes on along the minus strand of VXBB01002578.1, from coordinate 282,743 downwards.
CCACCAGGATGCCTCTTGCTCTGGGTACAGTCAGGGGGATTTTGGTGATGGTTGGGACCAGGCTTGTTGGGCACAACCCCTCCTTGCCTTGTCCTGACTTCCCACCAAGAATATTCCGCTGCTAACAAGGCGCTGTCTTCCACTCTTACAAGCCCGCAGAGGCAGCCTGGGGCCTAAGTGTGAAGAGGGGAATTAGTGCCTTCCTCCCAGAACGTTGTCTGTAATTCGCAGTCTCCTTCCGAGGTTTAGCTGACGGTGCTCTGTTGTTTCAGAGCGGAGCCAAGTGCTTACGGTGGCAGCGCTGGCCGCAACAGGAGGAGCTGTTCCTCCTGTCAAAGGAAACACGCAGGGGTGGCTGAAATGCATGCAGAATACACTGGCTGAGGAAAACAAAGGTGTTTCTGTGGTCTTTCCCCCACTGGTATGTCTTAAACATGGAGCCACACTTTATTTTATTTTATTATTTTATTTTATTTTATTTTATTTATTTTATTTTATTTTATTTTATTTTATTTCACCTCGGTTCCAACAGGATGATGAAAGGAGAGTGAACTGATTTGTGAGTGATACAAAATTTGCAGTTTCCTAAATTTACTCAGAAGCCTTCAGAACCAATCCATCCTGGGATTTGTCTACAGCAGGAACCAAACCACCTGCTTAGATTTTGTTTAACTTGCATGAGTAAAACACTTCAAACTCACTTATGTGTTACAAAAGACGGAAAGGAAGAAAAGCTTGAGTACTGGCACGCTTCCCCATTGCCCCCCTTTCCCTGTAAATGTAAAGATCGGAATTCAAATGCTCGTTTGCAGGGAAGCCTCCCAGTTTTGTCCCCTTTAAGGAGAATTACAAACCACTGAAGCGCTGCCTAGAGCATGGAATGGAAGCATTACCTCATCACCACACAGCGCTATTGGCTGGAGATAACGGGAGGTGGGGTGTTAGTGCTACCCCCTCGGTGGGAGCTGGGCTGTCTCATTATCTCTTTCTCTTTACTTCAAAGCAGCTGACCCTTTTTAATGGATGTCACCTACAGGGGCAGCCCAGTCTTTATGGAGGCGTCCTATAAAACAAAGAAGGACCAGCCCAAGTGTGATCATAATGAGATTGAATGAGATCAGTAGAAACAATTTTAAAAGAAGTACCCTTTAAATGCAATAAGCAATTGTGTATTCAATATGGCAGTTTTACCCATCCTTTTAAAATTACGATTAAATCCCACAGAGCAGCTTTAAAATTATGCAGACATTAGAATCCATAGGGCTTCTTGATTTAAATTTTTTTATCAAGTGTCTGTATGCTTCCTAAGGCTAAATTATGTAATTTTTATTCAGGACCACCCTCTGCTGTTGGTTTTCAGAAAAGTCATCACGGATTGCAGAGAGCGTGAAAAGTCTGGTGATGGTATTACTTACCTCTTGTGAGGACCTGGCTTTTCAGTCACTGAGTACATATTGCCCTGTTGGGACACACGAGGAAATTTGAATTTCAGTGCTAAGGTAAATCCAAAATATTTTTTGAGGGACAAAGTTACCATTCCTTTTACAAACAAGGAGAGCAGGAGCAGTTAAAGTCACCTGCAAACGTGATAGCTGCACTAAAGTGGCAGAATCAGGACTAGAAGCATTGTCTGATTCCAAGCAGTGTTCTTGCCACTGGCCTTGGTTTTCACTTAGATCTCACTGCTGTGAAATTCCTTTTGGCAATTACAGCACTTCAGTGTAAATTAAGCAAGGATCTCAAGGTTTATCTTTTGATGAATAACATGGCCAGGTGCAGACACTGTTCCAAGAACCTCTTCAACATCTGTGCCACACAAAGCTGTATGCCATGTGTGCTGCAAAAGACCTTTAATCCTTTATTTCCTTTATGGTGGTTATTAATAGGGAACTGAGTTCTGTCTTTGTCTCTCTGATGTTGTTTCCTTTGTTTCCTTTTAGGAGCTGCACAAGAGGATAGAGAGCAGACAAACTGCAATATCCTGGTAATTAACTACCTCAGCAATATAGTGGCATCACCGCAGTGGTAATGCTGTGTAACAATTTGCATACATTAGTTTTCATGTTCCAGGAAAGCAATTTCTGTAGCATTTGAGGGAAAAATAAGGACGAAAAAAGGGAGAGAGGAAAGGTTGAGCTAGGGTCAATATAGGACTGCAATTGAGATTGCATTCTGAGAGAGAGTGAGACTCTGAAAGTGCTTGGACCCTTGTTAACCGGGAGTAATTCTACCTGTAAATAGGTGTAATTCTACCTGAAGCAGTTAGCTGACAAAGCTGATCCAGTTTGGAGAGATATTTCAGCACCTTTAGGATGCACTGATTTCAACCAGGTGCAGACTGTCTCAGCTATACCCTAAATTTTGGGCCTGCATTTGCAGTACTTGTGATGCTGCACAGGCACTGCACTCTCCCTGCACTGATGCTGGGCTTATAAGTTCAATTCCTGAGCAGATGAGAGGACCCCCAAAACCTGTCACCATGTCAGATGATCATGTTCTAGCAGTGTTTTCATTGGAGAAGCAGAAGCTTTGGCAGTGAAATTTTATCTGTCTCTGCCAAGCTCCTTTGTATCCTGAGGTCCTTTACACTTCAGGGCTGTTCAAAGAGGCATCAATAGACTCCCGGACATTAAGAGATACAATCACAGAATCACAGACTGGAGTGGAGGGGGCATTAAAGACCATCTAGTTTAAACCCCTCCATGGGCAGGGATGCCACCCACTGCAGCACGTTGCTCAAAGCCCCATCCAGCCTGTTCTTCAGCGGTTCCAGGAATGGGGCATCCACAAATCTTTTAGGTGCTGTTGGATCTGGGGTACAATGCAATATCCATTGCCAAGGCTGGTTGTAGGTAGGGAGAGAGGCTCTAGCTGCAGCTGCTGTGCTGCTGCAGCCACCGAATCTCTCCTGTCCTGTGCTCCAGATCATCATGGGGATGAGCCTCAGCAGAAAAAAAATAAAATAAAACTCCTATATAGGCAAACCCAAAAGCTTTATTTTTTTTTCATCTAAACTGCTGTGCTGTGGCAGTGATGCTACCCTATGGCTGTCACAGCAGTTTGGTTGAAACACTCAGATCAGGAGTCCATGGTCTGGCAGGGAGTATGGGATGGGGCACCTCAAGCTAAGTTCAGATCAGTAAACAACCTGTAACCTCTGTGTTAGCCATGAAGATCTTTCTCCATATTTATATTTGTGTGACCTGGCAGCATGTGTCCCTTCATTTTTTTTGTTCTTTTTTGTTGATTTACTCTGTGACTTTGGGAAAATTACTTAATATCTGTGTGCCAGAATTTATGTATCCATATTATGGGTGTATGGTTAAACAGCTTTCTCAGAGGGACATTGTCAGATTTAATGACTTCATGCTTGCAAAGTAATTTATGATTTCAGATGAAAATTGTTAGAGATGTGCAAAGTGCATTATAGTTAAAACTGAGAGGATACAAAGTAATAATAATCAAAAGCCCCTGAAGATGCTGATCACTCTAAAGGGGGAATATTTATGATTGAAGTTACTAATAAAAACATCAACCACTGTGTTACAAAGTGAGATTTTTCAGCTCTATAACATTGGTTAATATTATGGTATTCATTATTCTGCTTAGTATTTCCATTCTTATTGCATGGAAAGAAAATCTATTAAACTGATCTATCCTGGATTTATTTCAAAAGGACATTGGAGTTTGCTCAAAATATGTCAGAAGAGTGCAAAGCCATAGCATGTTTGTTTGTATGGCTACCTTTACTGACAGCAGAAATCTATAGGATGACTTACCTGAATGAGTCCAGAAGCTTTTGTGGAATCAGGGCTTTGGTGTGAAAGAACAAGAGCTTGAAATATTGTCTTCTTGCCACAAACAATAAAGTCCACAAAGAATAAAGTCCACACAGGGTACCAAATCCTTGGAAAGAATTTGTGTGGCATGTGCCAAAGCCTTTTCAGCAACAAAGATTTTATTCTGTAACACAGAAAACAGGGATTAGTGTGACCTTCTACACCTCCATAAAACAAAGATTGCCTCTGCACATGTCCAAGAAAAAGTTGAGGAGAGGAAGGCAATAACTCTTGTGAGGTATTTCAGGGAAAGCTGTTGGAGAAAAGGCACAGCAAAACCACAGAAGACCAAGAAAGAACAGAATCTGCATTCTGTCCAAAACATTCTGTTTGGAAACATTTGGTGTTTGGTCAAGTTAGAACTCTTTTTTGTCTTGAGCCAAAATCCCAAAACCTTTGGATCCCAAAAGCAAGACCAAGAAAGCCAAAATCCTAAAACCTTTGGATCCCAAAAGCAAGACCAAGAAAGCCAAAATCCTAAAACCTTTGGATCCCAAAAGCAAGACCAAGACTATATAATGTTTGCACCAATTTGTTCAACTGTAAACCCTAAAAAACATAACTTTTGCTGTGCAGCCTGTGGCCCCCCTCAGGCAGCTGGTCCCTTGGCAGGGTGGGTGACTGCTGGTAGGCCAGTGCAAGCTGGGTAGGAGGTGTAAGCTCACCTACCTTACAGATGGGGACGAATCCTCAGACAATTGAAGTGGTCATTGGTTTCTGTGCTTCATGTACAGCTAATAGTAAATGAAAGGCTGTGCAATTTTTTTAAAAAAGGTGATTTTCCTTTATTTAGAGGGAAATTATGAATGATTTGTCTTCAGAAGTCAATGCTCAACCAGGGCAGAGGAGACAAGACAGTAATTTGACTATTTGGAAATGTAAGGCCACAAGTTGGACTTTGAATTTCAGTTTCCTAGACATATCTATGATGGCTCTCATGTGAGGGGAAAAATGAAGAACCACTTTTACTGTACTTAAGAAACTCAGTTTATTTTCATGGACCTGTACTTGATCTCTGCTGAGATGAATCTCAGAAGCTGCCTGTCCTGAGCATGGCAAGCCTGAAGGGTCTCTGGGTAACTATTAGGATTCTGGCTGACACCAGACTGAGTTTTGAGAGCACTCTGGCCTCAGCTTCCCATTTTGCAGCAGGGGAACTCAAGCAGTGCTGGTCTTGGGACAGCAAACATACCAAGCCATGCTCCTGTAAGCTGATTCCTGGTTCATCCTCACATGACCATGAGCTCTCAGAAAAGCAGATTACAAGACTGTCCAATTTAGGGAGGACTGTAGATGCTCTATAGCTCTTAACATCCTTGGACATTGTGTTTTGATGAAGTATACATTTTAGGGACTTAACAGGGAATGAGAAAGAAAGGGATAATCCCTCTCTATTGAAAAGACAAAAAGGGAAATGTGGGAAGTATGCCAGCCCTCAGCCACAAAAATACTTCAATGTATTAGTCATCTGAGTGATTGCAACATGTTCTGACAGTTCTAATGCCAAATATGTGACTGAATACCGAGGAAAACCAGGTGTCCATAGTCTTTTTTAGCAATGAGTAACACCTCAGATATATTCTTTGAAAAAGCCCATTTTGTGTTAGATATTTTGGGGTGCAAATGTTTACAAACCCAAACTCTGACTTTATCTGCACTCTGGGCAGCATTTGTGGGTCTTAACAGTGCCTGCATTTCTGGAGTGGTACAGAAAGCCTCAACCTCAGTGCTGTGAAAGTAAATGTGTGGGTGCCTTCACTCAGAGCAACTTCACAAAATAAGAGGTTTTCTTAATGCTATGGGCAGGTCTGATCCAGCTGGGAAGTTGGGACTATGTTACATGAAGTGGTTCATGCTTTCAAACAAAATAAATGATCTAAGGGAAAGAAGGAATAATCTTCCCATTAAATCTGTTCCTGCCTAGTGTATTTCAGATATTTAGCACTCAGATTTAGCACTCTTTTTTCCTGTGATATGGACAGGGACAAAAAAAAA
>VXBB01002578.1:233329-273839 GCA_013399915.1 Illadopsis cleaveri | reverse complement strand
AGTTATCCAATCTTTCATCTTCCACTGATCTGTGAAGTACACGGGTGGAGGTTTCCTTTTTATTTGGAGGAAATGTTGAGTCATGAATGCGTCTTGCTAATTTTACGACAGCATCACATAAAACTAAACACTATTATTTCATCACACTTACAGTGATCCTCCTATGTTACTCTTCTAAGTGTGAATAACAAAGAACTCAACTTGGGATTACAAGCAACAGCTAGAAGCAGATATTTGAAGACATTTGAAAAAGTTGGATTTCTTCTGTCTGAAAATAAGATTGGCCAAACTGATACTGATCAGCCAAATTTCCAGCAGAAATTTTGGAGGACCCTTGAGACTCTGGTAACTTCACTGAGATGCTTAAAGAGAAGCAGAGGTCTTCTGAGTCAAAAAACCTCAGAGACGATGATGAGAATATTTCATCATTTAATTAAAAGTGGGGTAAAACACAGCTGAATTATGAAAAGTCATCAGATGGCAAAATTCTGGAGTCTGAAATTGAACACAAACCCAATTATAAATTCTTAGTTTTATAAAAGTAGAGTGGATTTTTTATAATCAGCTAGTGGACCATCCCTTCTCCCACTGTGATCAATAGAAAAGACTTCAGGGAAAATTTAAACTGGAGTAATTTTAATGTCCTCACAGAACATATATACATATATACATATATACATATACAGATACACACACACATATATATATATATACACACATACATTTTTTAAATATGGTTTTCAAGGCTGGGCAAAACACAATTCAAAAGCAAAATAAAATCAATCAGAGTAGTCATCTTTTCTTGTCTCTCAATTTTGCTGATTCTTTGTGGACTCCCTAGCTATATCCCTAGCTCTAGAGCAGGAGAATGAGGGCTATTAGCCAAATGGGCTATTGTTTATTACAATCTGTAGTGGGAGTGATGGCAGCTGTTGATGGTAGTTTTTCATTAGCAGTTAAGTAAAGCCAATAAGTGTTTGTTGTAATACCCTGTGCAATGGCAGATGGTGAGCTGCAGAAAGACTTTCTACCTCAACCAGTGCTCATCTTCACTTTGAAATACCATTTAAAAAGAAAAGAGTTTTAAAAAAGACCACCTCTTCTGCTTCCTTATTCCCACATAAATTTTGCGTGTCTGGAAATGTAGTCCAAATACAAACAGCCAGGATAAAACAGGCTGCTTGCAATAAAAAGGAGGAGAAAATACCCCTTTCCACTTACAATTTGACTGCTACCTACAGTGCCGTTTCCAACCTATTTTATGCTCTTTTCCTTAGCAGAATTGAGTGGGTGTCTACGTCCGGAATTGAGCATCATCCCATGCTGAACCTCAAACTTTTACAGCTTTCTATTCCAGAATCAGCAGTGTAGGTTAGGGTAGAAATGTTCTTTATACAATGTTCGTCATGTCCCTCTTGGCAATTCTCCTGAAAATTTGCTCATGTTCCTGGTGAGTAATCTCTATGCTCTGGTTACACCATAGGTGTAAGGGTGACCTCAGACAGAGAAGTCTAAGCCTGAGTGCTTGAACTGAAATAGCTGAAGTAGAAAAGCAATATTTTATTCTTGAATCTCAGTGGTATTAACCTTTAGGAAAATATCTCTTTTTTATACCAGCATTGGTTGCTACATAGTCTATGATTACTGGCAGAAAGTTCTTGCTGGTATCAACAACTCTTGGATACTCTTGGATACCGTCATCATGGATATTTTACAGCATGTAGATGGGTGTTGTAAATGGTTTCCTAGGCATTTTGTAGCATCTTACATATCTAATGATGCTTATGCTCTTCTAGCATTGTAGTTTTTACACTGAAGAAAAAAGAATATAAATAATGGATTGGACCAGAGTACTAAACCTTTAAGTAGTTCCTGAGTCTGCCAGAGGTCCCTGCTGTATTCTGAGTCAGGAGGTAGTGAAAACAACCGTGCAAGTTTAGGCCCTCCCTGCCAGTAAATAGGTTATCTGGTGCCTGAAGCATCAGTGCAGTTTCTGTACGTTATTGCTGCTGTAGAGTGAGAGTGATGCAGCATTATATTTCCAAGTGAATGCACGAAGTTTGTGAGTCATAGCTATGCTCTGAAGGGAGGGACAGAAACTTCTTTTTGGATTATCAGTTTTGCTGTGACTAGAAAGTTAAAGCAAAACAATAAAAATATAAAGTTAAGGTCTGGTAAATCAATATATCTGGTAAATCATAAACTCTTCTTATTTGTTATTTTCTGTGGAGGAAGTTATGAGAAATCTGAAGGGAGTTTTCCATGGGGAATACTGCAATGCATATTTTCCATTACAAGTGGCTGCAGCATCAGTGAGAACAGAACAGCACCTGCCTTTGCATGTAATTGCAAACAAAATATCTGCAATCCCAAATCAAAAGGGACCTCACACAGCCACTTCAAACATCTCTTTGGGAGCTACCTATGCTGCATGGACAAGTGGTTATGAGCATCTGCATTCAACCATAAGGAGGTCTGTGACTGCAGCCCAGGGCACTGTAGAGGGGGCTCTCAAATATAGCAGGCTGTAGGAGGTTCCCATCTTTGATTCAGATCTAGACTTCTCAGTCTTTTTAAATTGAAGAAACACCGACAGTTCTACCATTTCCAACATGTGGCCCTCCTATGTGAAGAACTCCTTACAACTGGCATTGATGCAATCGTTCTTAAGAAACGATTACTCTCCTCTGTGGTGCCATTGCTTCCTTCTCCTGTGGAGCTTGTGGTCTCCTCCTCATGGGGAACTCCTCAGTTAAACCTAGGAAGCAGCACCAGACACCCTCAGCAGGTGCAGCAGCTCTCCCAGCCTCTTCTGTGTGTCCAGCCCCACACAAGAGGAACAGCTCAGGTCTGACTAGGCATGTGAAGCCAGAGGATGCTCCGGTCCCTGCCAGTGCAGCCATCCTCTCACAGCTCAACGTGTGGAAGGAGCTGTGCTGTTGCTCTGAGCCTATGCAGAGCGCTGAGCTTTATAAACAGCCTCAGTGCAATTCCTCTTCCATGGCTTTTGATTTGGCTGGGAGTGGTGGGGGGAAGGGGCTGCCCCTTTTTTTGTTTCCTCAACTGGGGACTTCCAGAGTGTCATTTTCTTCTGTGCATCTTAAGCCTCCAATCAGGATCAATTATGACAGCACCCTATGTAAATATTAAAGACAATTGCAGAGTTTTAATTAAAGCAAACTCTGTTTCTTTTTCCCCGTCCCTCCCTCACTCCTCTCGACTTAGTCAGAAACACAATAAACTTAATCAGCTGCCTCAAATTATGCATGCATTAGCCCGTGAGATTCAGCAGGGCCAGGCTTCTCAAGGACAAAGAAATATACTGAGCTCCAGCACCTCACTTTGTTTTCTCCAGCCATCTTTTGTGGTGTGTCATGGGAAAAATTCTAATGAGTCTCTCCATGCTGCTGGAGAAATTCCTGTAAGGCACAATCCAGTTGCTCTCTTCCTAATCTTTATTTTCCAGATACAAATTTTCTGTTATCCTGTCCTCTCATGAAGAAGAAAAATTGCATCAGGACAGACTGGACTAGCACTGACTGCTGACAGTATGTAGCAGTTTTGGTTTTCTGGAGTTGATTTTTCTCCCTTCTCACACAACTTGAAGCTTTTTGGCACTGCAGCACACTGACGAACACATTTGCATCTACAAAACATTTTCTCTGCATCTATTGGCACTGCATGGATTTGATTGTGTTTGCCACATAATATTTTTTAAAATATGTTATCAAGCTTGGGGATATAGTACAAAGTCTTCTGCTTCTAGGAAAATTTCTGGCACAGTGGAGATGCAGAATTTGCTAACTCTCCCTTCCTCCAAATCTTCCAGCTAGCAAAACTGCTCAAATTAGCAAAGCTTCAGGAGGGAGATGCACACTGTCCTGACTTATCTTTAGGAGGGAAGGCTGAACACTAACACAGGGGGTTTTTCTAATTTTTTTTTCATCTCTATGCTGTGGATTTGAAGACAAAATTCTTTGCATCCTTGGGTTAGGGGGTGTTTCTTCTTTGACCCGTATGGCTCCACTTTGTGCTCCCTGATAGTTTCAAAGGTGAGCATGCTTCAGATTCGCCTTGTTCTGCGGCTGTAAACAAAGGAATCATTTCCTGAGGCCGGGTTCAGAACCGGCTGTGTGCCCGCTGCGGCTACCTGCAGGGAGAGGAGGGATGAAGAGGGGTGGAGGAGAGCGGGCAGCTGGGGAGTGTGCCCATGGTGTCCTGCTGGGCTGCCGGAGCCACCTGGAAGCAGAAGCTGGTGCTCTGGGCTCTGTGCGTGCATCCTCCAGCCCGGCTGTCGTTTTGAGCATGTGCTGCTGCCTGGCTGTGGCAGGAAGCTGCCCTGAACAAATGGCTGTGGGTGTTCTTGTTTGCTCATTGACAGGATAACTCCTCACTGCTCTTTGTATTAGGGGAAAGGGCCCTGAAAACACAGCTTTCTGGAAACATTTGTGTTTATTTATGTTAGTGTGTTAGTCTCGATTTAAGAAGGCAAAACAAAAATAGAAATTTCACCTGGTCTCTGGCTGGCTGGCTCACCAGTCACATGGATCTTAACAATAGTCAGACTCAGTTGTGTGCGTGGTCTGGGAAAGCACCAACAGGAAATAAGGACTTAATCTGAAGCATGACATCACCCCATCAAGAAAACCAGCACCCCTGCCTTATTTCTCCAGATCAAAGACAGATATTTACATATCTAAATTGAAGCTGTTTGCCAAGATAAGAATTAAATCTATACCATTTAACACCCTATCTAAGATATTATCCACTATTTATTTTAGAAAATAAATGTGTTGGCTTTGTTTTGACCTTTGTGTGATTCTAGGAGGAAGCTGTTCCTCTAGCACAACCCTCTGCCCATGGATGATGAAGGATAGGAATGCCCCTCCTCTGAGTGCAGGAAACTATCCAAGACCTGGACCATTTCAAGAGAGCACATCAGGAAGGGAATCCAGCTCTGGAGCAGCCCAAGGGAGAAAGAAAAAAAATTTTGTTTGCCATTCAGGCAAATCAGCTTGTGTCCAAGGTGCAATTTTGAGGGGTTCCCCATACAGATCAGAGAATTTGATATCTTATTTTCGTTGTATCCTGCTCAGGGCTTTGTTTTCACTGCCAGCACAGTATTAATTTTAGTGTAGAATAGCTCACTTCAGTTTCCCAAGGTCAGTTATGTGTCAGGTGTGTCCCACTAGTTTGGGACACAATACTTACTTTATTTACCTGTCTAACAACAAAATCTAAAAGTGCCTAGGCCCTACGCAGATTTTAAGTAGTGTAGATGTGGCTTACTAATTATTTCCTTCTAATGCTTCTGTTTTCTCTAGTGAAGGCACAATCTTTGGGTTTTTACTGCCTCAACCATGCAACAATATAGTATGAATATACTAATTACTGACAGCCAATGGATTTATTCTTTTAGTTGCACCCTAAGTCCCAACTTTCTGAACCCATAAAATCTGTATTCAAGTAGGATACATATTGCCCTTTCTTTGCCATAATAGTGTATTACATTCCTCAGCAGAAAATACTGGCAAATGAGAACAAGTGAAGAAATGAATTTTCAATCAGAAGTGAATTGAATGCTTAAAATTAGATGATTTTAAACATAACATGAGTAGGTAATTTTGTATTAATTTACCCGACAATTGACCTTCTTCCTCTTAAGCCTAGAATAAATAAAAATACAATAGCTACAAAGTCTTTTGACAATCTCATCTCCATGTTTTAAGTATATGCCATTCAGCATTTACATTTAATCTTCTATTTCAGAGGAAAGGTACCCTTTGGTCTGGCTGGCTCCCTTTGTTTTTAGAGAAGTCTCCAGAATTCAGTGACAAAGAAGGGAAAGAAAGTCTCAATAATAAAGTTGCAAACATGCTGCATTTTAGACCTTGGCAATGCCTGCTTGCCTGTTGTGTAATGTATTAAACTGCTATTTGTTTGGGGTTTCAATGCTCAGCTTTCCCTAGCAGGACTAATGCAATGAAAACCCGAATGATTTGACTTTGTTGTGATAAGCCAAAATCTCCACTGAAGGAAATGAAATGAATTTCCTGAATCTCTGGACAAAAGCTACCACAAAAGCTGTAGTACAGTTTTGTTAAAGAGGCCTATTGAAAAAAGGCAATGGACAATTGTCCTACTGCACCCCTAGAAGGTAAAAGTTCTCTACATGCAACTAAATATCCAGTCTTATGGAGCAGGTCTTCAGTATCCGAGGTGAAGGTAATGAGAAGCAGCTGCCTCATAAGGAGATTGCAGGTGTGAAGGGAGACCAGGCGCCTGAGCACCAGGGCTATAGAGAAGGAAAAAAGTGTTCTCTTATGTGGCTACAAAAGGAATACAGACAACAAGCTGGTGTATGAAGACCAAAATCCTCGAAATAGTTTAGTGGAAGGACAAAGATTGTCTAGTAAAAGGCAAGGTCAATGCCAGATCTGCATTTAACAACCTCTGTTATGCAGAGGGTCACGGAATAGTAAACAATGATGAACCAAATACTGGTAAAATACAGTGTATATACTGTTAATGTTAACTCTGATATATGGTTAACAAAATAACTATCATAAGACGTTGTAATTTGCAGAAAAGCCCTCCAGAGTGGAAGAAGAAGAGAGGTATAATTTCATGACTGTGCTCACAAGGCATAGGCTAGATGGTGAGGGAAGAAAGGAGAAAGGAAAAAGTGTCTGAAGTGTTCAAGTAGTTCTTGTTATGTTCTAACATCAAACCCCTATAAAACTAGGACGAAATGCCCTTTTATTCATCAAAGCACTTCGTCTTGCTGCTGCACACTGGTGAGAAAACTATGTAAAGTTAGTGGCACTGTCAGAGAGATGAGGAATTGTCTTGTTTCTGCATTTCCACAAAAAGAAAAGGCAGGAGACATATTATTAAGAATTTACTTGGTATTAGTCCTAGTGTACTATTTCTGCCGGGGAGGAGATGGGGGGAAAGAATTTTTTAAAAAGTGCAAAAGAAGGAAAGGAAAATGATTCTGCTTCAGAAAGGAAAGAAGTGTGAGTTGAAGGTTGCACTGGGTGCTGGGCTCTCTGTCTTCCATACAATAGAAGACATGGTCTGGCTAGGAGCCAGGTGAGACACTTTGAACGAAAGGCACATTTCAATTGAACTTAAAAGTTGAATTTTGCCAAAACTCCACGAGAAAGGAAGCTTCTTCTGCAGAATGTAATGGCTTAGGAGAATTGGCAAATTTTAACAGCTCCATCTTCTCCATCTCCACACTCCCATGACTGTGGTTAGGTTTTAAACAAAAAACATTTCCTGAATTATGCGATACTACATCTCAACTTTTCGTCTACTCATCTGGAGCTGATAATACAACTTCATCACCTTCACTTTTAAGCTGATAGGTTTGCAAATAGTATCCTGCCACCAGCCACAGTAAAGCACAGCTTGAAGAGTCTTCCTTTTCAGTCACCACAAACTTGGAGCTCCACATCTGCCTTTAAGTTAAGATTTTCTGTTCCTTTTGGACTGTTCACATACCTATGGTCAAAAAAATTACCAATAACCTGATGCCAAGTTTCAACTTCATACTGTTTTTAATTTCTCTACTGTGGAGATATAAATGCAAATCATATTGGCCTCTCAGACTCAGGTGGAGGAGAGGCAACGCTTGCACGTTGTGAATTAGTTTTCCTAATGTTATATTTCGGTTTTACAGAATGGGAAGAAAATTTTAGCTCTTCCTTAGGCCAGAAGCCGCAAATCTTTCTTTCTTTCTCTGTTCTTTCATTCTTTTGGCTTTGACTTCTATATTATTTTTGTGGATGGCATACAAAGGTACAAACCTGTGGACTGTATTCCACTTGCAGTTGGACCTTGGAGAAGAAAATAAGGACTGATGGCTTTCAGATTCAAAAACTGAATGGCAGTAGGGAGACACCAAGATTTCATGGGGAACATAACCAATTTGAGCACTCATATATGTTATATTTTTAAAATGCAAATGATCTTGATAAAGATATGACACAGAGTTGTAGAAAACAAAGAATTGATTATTGAGATCAGTCTTGACTCTGATATTGCTTCTGTTGGGGAATTGCAACTACAGGCCTCCAGGCCACAAAGGATGCTTTTTCTTATCCAGCTAATTTCATTGTTGGCTTGGCTTTTTAGGTTTCTGATTCACAAATACACTACATGTATGCTGAGTAACCTAGCTGAACAGTTGGCTCATCAATATTTACATGGGAGACCTTTATAAATAACACATCAGATTTACACACAGAGGTTTGTTAAACTTACAATTATGACTTCCACCACCAGCCCCAAGAGCTTGCCTTTGCTTTGGAGATGGCTGATAGAGGCAAGCTTGTACACTGGTCAGAGGAAAATAAGACCCAAGAACCTTTATTGGCTTTTACATCTGTAAAACCTGCCTTCAGAATTACTCTGTTGTGTCACTGCTATGCTACATAGTTTTCTGTTGCTATTTGGCTGTTTGGAACAAATGAAAATGAGCTAGTCAATGAAAAGGCTCCCTGGGTTTTAATGGTGCCAGTAAAATGAGATAATTATCTTCTGTTACCGTAGAATGTCCCCAGCCAGTACCCTAGTTGTTTATTCATAGAGAATAAATAAGATACTGAATTTATTTCATGATTTTATTCAAGTTGATAAAAGCTCTTATTTTCCTAATGATTTGCAGGTGATCGTGATCTGTTAATATAACCTTTTTTTTTTTTTTTTTTTCTTTTTCTTTTTTTTTTCCCTCTGTATTAAATGGGAATTGCTAATCCCAGCCTGCAATCCTTCCTTTGGAAGATGGGATGCAAAGACCAGCATGGATATAAATCTGGAGTGGTTGACTTGAAGGCAGCATCATTGTGCCACCTGTAATGGAGCCCTGCTTCTTGGAGTCTTTTCAGTGATGCTGAGTTGTGTGTGGTATATCATCTTTGCTGTCTCTCTGTCCCTGGTTTGAAACTGATGTGTTAATTCTTGATGACTGCACTAGCACCTCCTGCTGTGTGCAAAGCTGATCAACCTTGCCTGCCCTTCCTGATGATTTCTATTTAAAGCCTGCTGAGGAACTCAGACCCTTACTGTGGAAATGGGGTGGAGGGAAGGGAAGGCAAAGAAGGAAAAACTCCCTAAGAGTGACTCTAAACCAGAGAGGCCTGTGTCACTGGACTCTCTTCACTGATGAAGAGAAGGGGGTCTTTTTTTCTTGAAAACTCCTCTGAAAGCTTCAGGCACTGGCAGTGCGCACTGAGGGAGGCTGCTGGGGGGGGCAGGGTGCTTAGTGGAGCCACAGTGACCTGATGAGCACTTATCTCAACTTGCTGAACCTTCCCCTTGACTGTGTTGTGAGTCGGGCTTCATAAGCATCACCGCAGGACAGGGTTTTAAAGAGAGATTAAAACTCTGTAGGTGTTCACAGGGAACTCCTCACAGGTAGCAATCTGAAGTGGAAGGAGAAAGCTATCTGAGAATACTGACTTCCTCTCATCATGTGCCTGTGGCTTTCAGAACAGAGGCACATCACATGTGTCATGGGAAACTGAGCCAGGCTCATGTCCTGCCATGCAAAAGGGGTGTGTGGTTTGGGAGGCAGAGGAATTAGATCTCATGACAAGCAAAATCACCAGGAAGGGGTGAATGTCACCACAGTTTGTCTCAATGAGATCTTTGATGAAGTGAGAGTAATGATAACTTTGACATTTTTAAGGAAATCTGCCCACCCCGGCAGCATTTCTGCTGATGATAGAGCCACTTCTCAGAGCAGGTATTGTAAACAACAAGCACAGTTAACTTGTTCAGTGCCATGTGTCTCACTGAGAACTTACCCCTTTGGAGCAAAAGATCCTACACAGCCAGTGTGCACTACAGCAAATAACATTTGGTACATGGGCAAAAAATGAACTTAGAGCTGAAGTAGCTTTGATCGCTGCTGATTGCTGTGCTATGAAATGTTGCTTGCTCCAGATCAGAAGCAGCCAATCTTCCAGAGCCTGACAGGCAAGAAAATAAAATGTGTAAAGGCAGAGAATCACTGGTTTTATAAGCTACTCCATTTAGCATTTGGCAGGTATTTTTACATAAAAACTAATACAGACCTACTATGCAGCACCCAGTATATGTGACTTACTCTTCCACAATTTTAATGAGTGTCCAAACATACATTTTAGTATAGTCTACTTGTTAATCTAAGTAGCATTGCTATGGTTTACTATTAAAAATAGTTACAATAATAATTCTAAAATTTTACACGTAAATACATCAGTTCTGGCCTCAGTGGTTGTACCTCTACCAGCAAATAGAGCTAGCCAGGGCTCCTTCTGCAGTCCTCACAGTAAGTGGCACAGCTTACAACCGTATAAGGAAGCTGTCTTCCCCCCAAAAGGAAAGGACCTCATCAATGGTGAAAATTCCTCAGCGTCAAAGCATGCCCTGGCATTGCTGGAACTGTTGGCACAGATCAAAGCTGTGCCAATAAACACATCAGCAGTTAAGCTGTGCAGATGCTCTGGTGCCAGTGATGGGATCCATGCCCTGGACCATTTCAGGTTGCTACTACAGTTGTAGCCACTGTGACGTAGAGGGCTGTTTATGTCCTGTGGTGATTTTCCCAAGAGGTGGCTCATGTTCTGCTGTGCACACATAAAGATATGCAAAATGCAGCACCTTTTTATAGGTGGCCTATGGTAAAGTAAAAGAGTCACAGTAAAGTTGTACTCCCTTTGCTAGCCATAGAAAAATAGAGCTGCCTCTCCTCTTGCCTTTGCCAACTGGTCCCCAGTTCCTGTGGAGAGCCAGGCACCATCCATTCCCTGCTCATTTAGTTGGCAAGTCCCTGCAGAGCATGGTGACTGGAAGTCCCTGCCTTCCCTTCTCTGCCTCATGGGAGGCTGTTTACATCTTTGGAGAGACACAACAACTCTGTGGTGCTTCAGTTGCTCCTTCCCCCTGGCCAGGCTTCCCCAGCTGCCAGGCAGTGCGTGCTATGTTTCCGCAGCAGCACATGGAGGGATGGGGGTGCTGCCCTGCAAAGCCCAGTCACCCCACCAGCTGGTCCAGCATGGACTGGTGAGCAGACACAGAAAAGCATGCCTGATATGCCAAAGAACTGCAACAAGCTTGGGAAATACTTTGTAGCCAAGCCCTGCTGCTTCCCATCTACTCCCTACTCCATGCCATATCATGTGAAGAGGGGGCATAGGAAGCCAAAGAGCAACAAGAGCTTGCTGTGCTTGTCTAACCTGACCAATGCTTCCATTCAAATTACTTTTTTCATGTTTTACAGAAGCTGCCTAGTAAGGTCTAAGGAGCAGCTCAGGGATTTTCTGAGGGATTGATTAAGCACAATTCATGTCAGGCTTCAGCAGACTTAGCTGTTGGCTCCAATCATGCCCATTGCAGGGGGTGAGACCCCTTGGCAGGTGCTTCAGGATAACATTGCAGCACAAGCTGTCCAAGTAGCTCCTGTTGCAAAACGAATTCAAGAGGCTGAAGCATGAGTTTTGCAACTTCTGAAAAACAAACTGCTTTCATAGAAGCTGCAGTCTAATTCCACTGCTTTGAGCCACTGATGAGGATGTGACTTAGAGGGCTGTTTGAGCAGGTACAGAGTAGGTTCTCCGCCAGTTCAAATCTATATCTCTTTAATGGGTTGAGGACAGAAGGCACTTCTGCTTTCAATCAAGTCAATGAACTCTCATACTGTGCTGTCTGGAGCAGACAAGGGCATACAAATATAGTCCTGTGTCTGCCTTTTCTGAGCACTCTACAAATGTTGCAGCATGTTGTATGAGAAATGTGCAACTCTGAGACCAATATACGGGATTCATAATTTAATTTCTTTTCAAAGGCCTATTAATAGTAAATCAAACATCAATTTAACATAACCAGAGCGTGGGTGCCAGCTCTCCCTTTACAGCACAGCATATGCACATCTTCAGTCAGCTTAGTTATTGCAAGGTAGTATTGAAGCTTGAAAGAAAGCTTCCACCAGCATTATGAAGGTGGATGATCCTGTAGGATCATCATCCTTACTTTTTGCTGAGCTATTTGGAGTTCACAGAAGACTGAATTTCTGTAAATTCCATAGAAAAATCAAAAACTTTTTTGTTGTCCACTGCGACTTGATTGTTTGATGGCAAAAGAAAACCTGGCAAAGAACCATGGAAGTGGTTATATATATATAAAAATACCAGTTAAAGAGCTTAGGCCTGTTTGTGTCTTTTTTCCACCCTTTTTCAAGAAACAAAAGACAATGTTCTTGTCAGACAACATCAGTGCTTCTTACGGCTGATTAGAAAGTTTTGCATGTGTTCCTGCAAGATCTTCCCTAACTTGCTGTCATAGTTTAGGAATAGTATTCCCCAATTTACTGTTCCCTCTGAAACACCCCAAACCATGTGCCACTCACTCACTCCCTCCTTCCCCTGCAGCCGACTGGAGAGGAGAATTGGAGGCACAAAAGGTAAATATCACAGGCTGAGAAGAGAACAATTTACTGGAAACAGCAATGAAACAAGAAATGAACAGTCACAGCAACGATATTAATAAAAGGGTGTACAAGAAAGGCAAATGATTCCCACATGATTACCTACCACACAGAAGAGCCCCAACAATACTTGACCATGCCATGCTATTCTGACTGGAACCACCAGTAAAGAGAACATATTGCTTTTAATTTTCTGGTAGCTGGCTGATGGAGTCTCCTCAGTATGTGTCACCTTTCCCTCATCTGATGATTATGATAGTCCAAAATCTTTGCCTTCATGATGAATTCCAGGATCCCTGGGCAACTGGATTTTCCTCTTTGAGCTTGCTGTGTTGTCAGCATGACCCATTTATTCCATGTGGCACCAGTGGCATGACGTGTGGAAGGGACTTTCCCTTTGAACATCCAGCCCACCACTGGTGGTCAGGGTACCAGAAGCAGCTGCACTTCAGTGCCAATAACCTGGAAGCTCAAAGCCCTTCATGAGCTGCCGGTGTCTCTTTCTCAGTTGAGGTGTAGCTGGCCACAGATCTTCTCTATCCCTGAGTCCAGAACCCCAGAGGTCGTACTTGAGTCTCTCCAGGTACCTTTTACCAGATACTCAATGAAGGACCATTCTCCCTGGCCACAGAGTAGAGCACATTTCTCACATCTTGTCCTCTCCTTACTAGACCAAGGGCTACTGCATGAACAGCCCACTGTTTAATTTGTTCAGAACCTTCTTGTTGTTTAGGACCCCACTTAAAATCATTCTTCTTCTGGATCACTTGATAGAGAGGGCTTACAATTTGATTGTAATCTGGAATACACTGCCTCCAAAAACCCACAGCACCAATGAAAATTTGTGTTTCCTTTTTACTGGCTGGTGGGGACATAGCTGCTCTTTTGTGAACCACATTCATTGGAATCTGATGACATCCATCTTGCCATTTACTTCTGAAAATTGAATTTCCTGGGCAGGTCCCTTGACCTTACTTTGCTTTATGTTAAAACCAGTCTTCAGAAGGATTTGGATTATCTTCTCCTCTTTCTCAAAATCTTCCTCAGGTCTGTTGCCCACACAATGATGTCATCAGTGCACTGCAAGTGTTCTGGAGCCTCACCAGAAGTCCAGTGCAGCCTGGATCAGTCCACGGCAGATGGTGGGGCTGTGTTTCCACCCCTGGGGCAGTCGGTTCCAGGTGTACTGCATGCCCNAAGGATTTGGATTATCTTCTCCTCTTTCTCAAAATCTTCCTCAGGTCTGTTGCCCACACAATGATGTCATCAGTGCACTGCAAGTGTTCTGGAGCCTCACCAGAAGTCCAGTGCAGCCTGGATCAGTCCACGGCAGATGGTGGGGCTGTGTTTCCACCCCTGGGGCAGTCGGTTCCAGGTGTACTGCATGCCCCTCCAGGTGAAAGCAAACTGAGGACTGAGCTCTGCTGTCAGAGGAATGGAGAAAAATGCATTAGCTATGTTGATGGTGGCACCACTTGGCTGCCTTGGGCTGCAGTTCATACTGAAGTTCCAGCATGTCCACTACAGCAGCCCTCAGGGGCAGTGTGACTTTGTTCTGACCACAGTGGTCCACTCTCTAATGAACTTATGCACAGATCATACATACCACTGAAGGGTGAGTGAGCCTTGCTGACCATTCCCTGTCTCTCCAGTTCATGGATCATCTCATGGCTGGGGTTCATGGAGTTCTGGTTGGTGCAGTACTGCCCATAGTGCACTGTTGTGGCAGCAATTGGTATCTGCTGTTCTCCTACCCTCAGCAGGAGGGTCCTGTGAGAGAAAAGGCAGGGTATTCACCTCATTTTCTCTGTCTCTGCAGCAGCTATCCCAAAAGCCCAACAATGATCTTGGTTTTTGGCTATCTTCAAAGAGTTTGATTTTAATAATAAACTGTTGAAATGAGAGTGGCAGGAAACAAGGAAATGTGGTCTAATATCAAGACATAGAGAAGGTAAGCAGTTGGTGGGAGGAAATGGCCAAAGGTAACGAAGGGATTGGTTCAGTGGTCACACAGAAAAATAAAAGGGAAAATAATTTTGACTGGAATAAAATGTTGATTGCCATTTGGGGGATATTCTGCAGTATTTTCACAGTGTACTTCACAATATTTTTATTTCTGAATTCACATCAGCATCACCAGAAATGCCTGGTGAGTCTTGTGGAGGTATCAAAGGGACACGATAATAGAAAACACTTTTCTCTAGCCAGTTCTGATAGAAAAAAAGGAAAACTACAGATGACTAAGTGTAAATATAAAAGAATAAAAGAAACCACATACAGCAGGGAAGGGAACAGAATGGACTCTCAGAAAAATCTGACCTAGGCCTAAGCACTAGCTCAGAGTCATGCGGAAACTAGAGCAGGAAACAGCATGATGTTGCATTATTTTTTTTGTCTGAAACTTGTATATGATTATATCACCTAAAACTCTGTGAATTTGTGTTGGAGACCTTGGCAAAGACTGTGTGTTATGTGCTTCCACCTAACGTGTGAGGTTTGACGAGATAATTGAAAATGGTTTCCCTGTCTCACAGAGCTCAGCTACACATCCGTTCCCTACAGACATGCAGCACAACTGTTTGCATGACCACCTGCAGAGCAAGTCCACCTAAAGACTAACCTAAACAGGAAATCTTTCACCCACATCCATTTCTCCATCTCTCAGTGGCTGAGCTGGGTTGTGCCTGTCCTGTGCACTCAGAACCGTGCACGTAATATCATGATTAGACACCATGATTATACACCACACACCCAGCAAGGGAGGGAACCCTGGTGGTGAGGAAGCATCTGTTGCTGGGGTGGAACACACAGCACAAGTGGTGGGCAGAGAGCTGAAGGTGGCATTGTCTTGAGATCATCTTTTGCGCCAAGATTTTCCACAGGATATTTTAAGGAGCCCTGATATATAGGGTACAGAGTAAGATACAAGCAAAGAAACATTAAAAATTGTGAAAAATAGTAGACTGACAAGTGTAGAAATATTAGCAAGGACTCATATTCACATGATTTTTTAGTAACTCCTTTATTCTCTCAGATATCCTCTAAAAGCTGTAGTTTCCCTCTCTGTATTGGGGATGGTGTTGCTTTGGTTTTGTATTAGATATGATATATTTTTAATCTCCAGATCAAGTAGGATACAGTCCTTTACCCTAGATCACATGTGGTTTTCTCCTTGCTAGATGGATGGTTATTTTGGTTCCATTCAGCTAGTGTTGTATACGTACTTCACTGGGTTTTGCTCTCCTTTAAAATCTGTGGGATTGAGATTGGCTTGTTACTCACATATAATACAAACTGACAGGAGCCATAATACAGGGATATGATTACAGAGAATAATTCATATTTTTTTCTTCTAGGCAAACAGATTCAGTTGGAAAGTATGTCTGTTTGCAAGCATGGCTGTCTTTGTTCAGTCCACAGCAAGCCTGAACCATTAAGGAGTTTCAGCATGTAAGAGGGTTCAGGCAGCTGCTCTGGTCATTTTCAGACTCTTTTCTTTCTGCTGAATATATTAAGAATAATACCTTGTTAGATGGGAAAGGCAGATGATAGAAATAGGAAAATATTAAAGGAATGAACAAAGGGAGGGGATGCTGTTTTAAAACCCTAGTGGTCTGCTTTCTTTTTCTATCCAAAATCAAGGATAAAAATATCTGTATTCCCAGAAGGGATTGGAAGCATCAAATATTTTATAAAGCATATTTTAAATTAGTCTAGGCAAAAAAAACCCAAAACAACCCTACAAATGCAATCCAAGAACCAGAAAAAGAATTTCAATTTCTTGGACAGAAAACTAGCCAGATTCAGTGTGACTAAAACTAGATACTAAAACATGTTAAATGATAATGGCCATTTTAGGGACACAAGAGAAAGATTTTTTTAAATGTCTAAATACTTTTTTGGTTTTGGTGGTCCTGGCCAGGCATCTGAAAAAAAAAAAAGGTTATATTCACATTTCTGTTTGAAATGATGAGATGCAAATGCTGTCTTCACTGTAGGGGCTTGTGTGCTCAGGATCCTTACACTCTTCTGCAGAGCTCTTCATACATCTGTAGAAAAATGGTCAGGTTGGGCACAGGAAAAACCGTTCCAGAGCTGAGAATTGACCCTAAAGTTGTGGACAGGTGAGAGAGGATCCAGAAAAGGGCCACAAAGATGACCAAAGGACTGGGAAGCTTGCCATGTGAGCAAAAGCTGAGAGAACTGGGTTTGTTCAGCCTGGAGAAAAGAAGGCTTAGAGGAGACCTAATCACCACGTTCCACTGTTTAAAGCGCGGCTACAAGGAAAATAGAGACTGTTTTTACAAGGAGCTCCTTGAAAAAGACAAGGGGTAATAGGTAAAAGTTCCTTCTGGAAGTCTGGAACTCTGATTGGACACAAGAGGAAAATTTTTCACAGTGAGAAAAATCAGGCATTGGAAAAAGCTCCCCAAGGAAGTGGCGGTTTCCTCAACACTGGAAAACTTTAAAATTCAGCTGGACAAGGTGCTGGGTTATCTTGTCTAGACCATGCTTTTGCCTACAAAGGTTGCGCCAGAGGATCCCTGAATTCCCTTCCAACCTGGCATTCTATGATTCTCTAATTCTGTGATTCTGTGACTCTGTGGTCAGGAGTGCTGGGAGAGCACTGGAATTTGCTGGTTGCATGTGGTACAAGGGCACTGTCTACAAAAATTAAGTATGGATTTATCACATCAGTGGGAATCACAATCTAACCTGCAGCTTCTCTAGTGCCTTAATAGTTATTTTTCTCTATTCAGTGACCTCATCTCTTCAACGCTGCCAAATAAAAACAAATAAGTATCTGAATTTTTTCTTGTAGAAAACAGGGATGATGAGTTTTACATCCATACTCTATAGATGCTCATTCCCTCGGGGACTGACACTTTAGAAGCTCATAGTAATTGCTGAAAAGGAAATTTGTGAAGCACTTTTTACATATTCTTGTCAGTTATACAATACTTTTTCTTTTAGATGGTGTCTCCACGTATCTCTCTTAGCTAGGCCCAGACCTGCGTGAAGCACTTGAAATTGCAACATCCCTATGTGTTTGGATGGACTCTGGCATAGGTCCTGCTGAATTTTTCAGGGATTACAGTAATCCAGAATATTCTTGGTTTTTTTTTCTTTTTTTCCCCTCCTTCCAAAAAAAGATGCGAATGCCATGCCTCCTTTACAGCTTTTGGGACTGGACAAGAAGTTGCAGTTAGTTAGTGTGTGCTCATCACCTTGTATTCTCCCTGCCAAGTGCTAAGAACAGTTGGAAATGAGAGAGATGGCAGGGAGGGAGCAGGAGGAAGACTGGTCTCCTCAGACAGAGTCAAAGATGCTCTGCTGCCAAATAGTCCTTACCACTGCCATGGATTGCCTTCCTCTCAGCATGCAACACCCAGACCTGGACTGCAGCTCTTCTTGTTTTTTCTCTTTGGAGGACTTGCTTAGGAAAAAAGCCTCCCTTAAGAAAAGCTGTCTGAAAGGCACTCAGAAAGGAGAGCTAGCTGGTGGACCACTAAAAAGGAAGCCCCACTCATGACATGAGATGGCATTACAGGCTTCCTATCAGGAAGGCCTATGTGACAGCTGGATCACGCTGCTTATCCCAGTCACTGGTGCTTGTCCATGTAATTAACTTCTGCAGATCCAAGAAGATGACAGAAAGAAATTGCATACTGTGAAGCCTCAGCTAGGGATAAGGATTAAGTAAAGATTCAGTAAACTACTTAGCAATGAATGCTATGGCATTTCTTTGGGAGCAAAATATGGGTGGAACAGGCAAGGGCTGGGCATGTTATCAGTTTCTGGCATTAGGTTAATTGCCCTGCTGATACTCTGCAAACTGCTGACTGAGTGGCTTTTTGCTGGACTCTGCCCTTGTTGATGCCAGAGGGGAAAGTCTGACTCCCAACTCTAAAAGCTTTGCTGAGAGTAGGAAATCATTGGCAAATGACTGGGAAGATATATGCAGACAAGTCTTCTAAGTATATATGAGGGGAGATCATTCAGCAAAAGGAATGGTAGAGACGGGTGTCAGGAGTTAAGTGTGATATTTAAGAGCATGTGTGGAGGAGAAGGAAGAAAATCAGTGCTGTGCAGGGGGGTGTCCTCCAGATGCACATCCTCCACTGAACTGGGCTCAGCTGTAGCACCATGCTGTACTGCCTTGATGGCAATTCCTATTTTGCCAGGTTTACCCCTGCCTGCAGTGTGGGATGTCTACCTACAGCAGCTGCTGAGCATAAGCCAAAGTGCTCAAGCTGTGAATCCATGGGTGGGGCATTTCTAAAGCTGCTTAGGAGAACGTGGTACCTTATTCCTTCATCCTGACAACTCAGTCTGCTCTCTCAAATCAGCCATCAGGGATTTTCAGGGTAGCCAGGCCTCTACAGAGAAACACATGAGCTAAAGAGAGTTTCTTTACCCTATCTTGTCACTCACCCAGAGAATCAGAAGGCAGCTTTGCTTTCCCTGTTGCTCAGCCATGGATTGGCATCATTTTATTCCAGATAACACAGCCTGACTTTGTTATCATGCCAAGTAAGTGTAATATGAACACCTCTGGGCAGTTAAGAGTATTACAAAAGCTCTTAGTGTAGAAATCATGATAATAGTTTGACTTATCCAGTTAGAGAATGTGGGATTTGAACTCTGCCACTGTTTTCAATAATTGCCCGACCAAGACCTCTCTGCAGCCATTTTGCAGATGGTAATGAAACATGACTGCAATGAGCTGTAGTGGGAAAAAATATTGTGGACAATGTGTCTGCCAGAGCTGAAGAAGATCTGTGAAGACCATGGTGAAAAAGGCATTACTTGCAAATTTCAGATGGAGGAAGAAGTACCACTTAGTTGTTTGTGAACGTGTGCTCATGGGAGTCTGAACAACCCTCACCAAAGCAAAGGGGAAAGTTAGTGACGGGAAAATTTGGAGGGATTTGGGTTTGGACCAAAACCAAGTGCCAAGTTGAACTTTGGACTCTGCAAGTTCCAGTCTGGACCTAAATTAATCAGCTCAAGCCCTTTTCTGGAAAAGAAATCTATATTGTATCCCTCATAAAATCGTGTTCCCCCAGTTGAGTGCCTAAGAGTACAAATCTCCTTGAAAATATGTCTTTATGGAGTTAGTTTTATGAGCTGATGTATATGGAAGTCATGTTACAAAATACAGGTATAGAAATGCCCTAAAGGACATTAAAGTTTTGTTCTAGAGGCACTTTAATGATGAAAAGGATGAGATCTAACCCCAGCTCTGCTGACCACAGAAGCGAAGCCTGTTTACTGTCAAGATAAAAGTGTTTTGGCAGAAAGGTCTTACAGAGGTCACCTGAGACCAGTTATAAAGTGGCAGATGATAGCTCCATCAGTGAACATAATATATCCTTCCTCTCTCCTTAAAACACAGAATTACCTGCTTTAAAACACACTCATACACATTCCTTTCCAAGAAAGGAATCAATTTGATCAGTCAGATGACAAGGTGATCAGTTTAAAATCATACGTCGTGTTTCAAGCAAATTCACATGTTCTCCGCTATCCGAAAGTAACCCTGAAAGGTAGGAATTAAGAAGGCTGGTGCTATTTATCCAGCTAATTGAGTGCTATTTTAATAGAGTATAACAGATTTATAATTTTGGAAGGTAAAGAGAAAGTCTAGAAAAGGGTTGACACCCACCCTAAGGAATGTCTTGCTGAAGTATAGGCGCAGACTATGAATAACTTTTGTTTTGTTTTGTTTTGTTTGAACATGTGAGGAAATAGAATTATTGAAGATCTCACAACATGTTGCATGTAAGCAATTGAACCTGAACAAGATCAAAACATCATTGTGCCCATATAGAAGGTGACAAATGTCCTTTATTCTGCACCTCTAAGTGCCATTTATAATGCGACAAAATGAATCTAAAGCACTGCAGAGGTAGTGATCTGGGTATTTTTCACCACCTCAAAAGGAGTCTCTGTAGAAAATGGCAAGCAGTGCAGGATAAGACCTGGGCCTATTATGTAGCTTGTCACACAGCAGTCACTACACTGGGGACAGAATTGGCAATGGTGAAATGACATGGTTTGCTACTTAATTTTTTTTTAATATCTTCCCATGTTGAGGAAGACAGGAAGATTAGAGAGGGAGAGGGGTGGTTTCCAGGATGGGAGACTGCATGTGTGACTGCCTGTGGAGTCTGATGAGGTTGCAGGGGATCTGGCTTTCTAGCTACACCAAGATGCAGAGACAATAAAACTAGGTTTATTAATTTGGCAGGGGCCAGAAAGGTCATGGCAGGCTCCAGTGCTTACTGGAGGAATTTGCAGGAATTTGGTCTCTGCAGGAATCTGAGATGCTTCAGGTGCAGGGACCTTGCTAAATCCCTATGTAAAGGAGCACTTTAACTCAGAAAGGTGAATCTTATTGCCTAAATTTTAATTAATTTCAGGATTGCATCTGCTTTTATTGTTCACACTCTTCCTCTTGAAAACCATTGCCCATCTATACATGTTGAAAGAGTGCATTTATTTGATTGTAATGATTTTCCTCTCCAACAACCATTTATTGACTTACCTTGAATTACACAATTAGAAAACAGCTGACTGTGAGGCTATGGAAGTAAATACTGCATTGCACAATGAAGTGAAAAGTAACTGGCATAAAAAAATCCACCCTGAGCCTTTGCTGAATGGTGCATAGGAGCTAGAATTTGTTTCTGTACAGCACAGCTGGTGTTTGACATGTCATGTGGAAGGTCAGCATGCACTTTCAGCTAATGTACAGGTGCCACATTTTTCTTTACTTGACCTTTCATGGGTTTCAAATCTGGTTTAATCCCTCCCTCGAGGGAGCAGCATAGCAGCAATAATCACTTAATTTATGCCCACCCACAAGTGACCACAGGGGAAGTACACAAGAAAAACTTTCTTTTGCTTTCATTGGGGAGTAGGAGAGATTATGTTAGACATGGAAAAAGAGGGACAGAAAGAGAGAAAAATATGCATATACTTTTTCCATGTCGGGATTGGTGTATTCTCCAGGCAGTTATTACAATAGCTAAGAGTATTTGTGCATGTCTGGCTGGCAGGGAAAAACAGAGACTTTGCAGATGGTGGAGAAGAAAAAAGGTTTGTCTCACATTTATGAAGACTGGCATTTGGCATTTGAAATGCACCTTGCATGTGGTTTGTACCAGCTGCAGGCAGAAACAGCAGCATTTCACCTGACAAGTTTCTTGTAGCAAGAGTTAGAACCTCAAACTTTTGGCAATTTCCTTTGTTTCAATTTGCTCCTACCTACAAATATTCCAAGATATAATTTCTGAAAAAGTATTTTTTCAACTGGAACCTTTGTCATAATGAAATCTTTCAGGTAGCTCTAAAAGCACAGACGACTTTTACCGGTATACGGCATTGCTCATCTAATGGATTGCTATGTAAGTAAGTGGAATGTTATTCCAAAAGACCAGTCATTTTCTATTTTACAAGCTTTACAAATGCTTTAAATATTACTCAACTGTATCTCCCAACTACTGATCTCTTTATCCTTTTTTGGTTTTCCTTTTCCTAATAATAGCTGCTTTTAAATAGCTATTTGCAGATTTTTTTTTTGGTCAGAGTCTTGCTCTGGCCAATTTGGAAAGCAACTGCAGCTTAAAAAGCAGTAATTTGCAATGTCACTGGGACATTCAGAGAATTGAAAAATATGACTTTAGTAGAAGTTACTACATTAAAAAAAAATTGAAGAAAAAAGCCCCTTACCTTTTAAAGTTTCAAAACAAATGTGTCCTTGACAAACGCTTGAAGAGTAGCTACAAAAGAAAATGTTGCCTTAGATAGGCAGAACTAAGCTGGTGAAAACAAGTGATGCAGACACTGTACTGCAGGCTCTTGCAAGATAAATAGGGAAATGATGTTTAGGACCACTTGCTTCCATTGGCAGGTTGTCCTAGAGGTCTCCCACAGAGTTAAAACCTTCAAAGAAGTGGAAAATCACCTAGGAAAATGTGTTAGCCCAACATCCACACCTGGGGCAAAAGCCTCATCTCTGGTCCCTACCAGAGCAGCCTTTTGGAGTGGTATGGGGTTTCCAAGGCCAGAAAGATACTATTTGTTTTCATGGATGAATGTGGGGTTTTGTGAAGATATGCCTTGGCTACAGCTAATTTCTGAAAGCGAGATCATATTTAGGAAGCCCTGTTTCATGCAATGTCATGTTGAGTGATCACCCAAGAGGTGATGGGAGTGGGGGACATGGAATGAGGGGAGAAGGAAGGAAGGAAGGAAGGAAGGAAGGAAGGAAGGAAGGAAGGAAGGAAGGGGAAGGGGAAGGGGAAAAAGACAAACTGTCCTGCTCCCCTTGCTTGGAGGAAAGCTAGAAGGGGATTTTTGTGGGTAATCCTCCTCCATGAAGTCAGGAGCTGGACTGTCCTCCACATCATTTTTACCAGGCAAACTAGCTCTACTATTCTACTCCACCTCCAAATATTTTATTTTGAGACTTACCAGGGAGTGGCTGAAAGACAGAGATCACAAGAAGGCTATCAGGGATTTCTCAGTCCAGCCCCTTTTCTTTCCTTCTCTCAAACCTTGCCTATTCCTGTTTTACGTTAGAATAAGGTTCACAGAGTTGGCTCAAGACAGCAATCAGCTAGCAGATCACAGCATGAAAACTATCCCAAAGGGCCTCCAAGGGCCAAATCTGCATCCAAGAAAGTGCCAAAAACCTTGGAACAATGGCCACGAGCAGCTGCAGTGGATTTCTGCCACCTCAACATTTCTCTGCAGATGAAGAGAATCTGAAAAAGGAGTAACTATTACTGTGACCTTGCTTATGGCTCAAATGTCACGGAATCCTAATTTTTCTTTAAAAGGGGCCAATTTCACTGAGATTTTAATTGGAAAGGACTGTGATGCAACAGAGCAGAAATTGACCCACAGAATGCATAATTCGTCTCATTTACAAAGGTTTTTATTGCTGGTCCCTTAGGCCCTAAGCACAGCCCAGACTGTGTTTGGGATAAAAAATACCTGATTTCTCTTGTCTCTCATCGAATTAGTCTAGCACAGCCAGTACTTAGAAGGTTGCCATTCCCAGAAAACTGCATGTGTGGTCCTTATTTCTGTTCAGCACAAAATCCAAATGTTTTCAGGCAAAAACACCTAAGGTTACCGAATCCCAGGCTATTATCCCCATTTATTCTTAAGGCAGAAGAACACCCTGTTGTTATGATGGAATTAGGAAAAAAACTGTGTAGAAATATATTCTATTGCCCATCCATAGATGACCCACATCACCTAGGAGAAAATTATCTATTACTCCCAGAGCGAAGCAGCAACTTCCATCTTTCCTCTCGAGCTAGGTTCTTTCCTTGGGAGTGTTGTGCCAAGAATGTCTTTGCAGGGCTGCCACCTTTTTCTGTGGACCTGTTATCACCATGAGAAGGTGTGGTATTGTGCAGCATGAGAGTCTTTCCTTGCCTTTTTTATGCCAGCAAAACAGGCTTGTCCAGGGGGGCAAATGAGCTAAAAGCTCCTTCCTCTTCTGCCCTCAGCATATTAATTCATATTATTGTTCTTGTTTCCTTTAAAACCTATTTATGAAGTGGCTTAATCCGAGCCTGAAGATGTATCCACCCTGCTCAACTCTCTTTTCTTGATCCAGAGCTGCTGTTAATTCCATCATTTGCATAGAGATGGAGATGCTGGAGCAGGCTGCTCCTGCTCTTGTAGTGCCACATGTTTTTCTAGTATGTCCTTACTGTTCATGTACTCTGTGTCTGCCAACCACCCATGAAATGGCTGTAATAATCTTGACTCCCAGGTAGGATAAACTGCCCTGTATGTTTAATGGCCCATGGACATGACCCTGGCTTGTAAGAGCCTAACCCTAGCAGCAAAGTAGCTGAAGCACCCAATACTGCAGAACATGAAGGGCAGCAGGGTGAGTGCAAAGTGCTTGGCTCCTGGCATTCAGTGCACAGGTTTCTCCAGAGGTCGTAATGATGAGAGGGAAATCCTTTCAGGGGAATTTTGAATGACAGAAACACATGACACATCAGCCTTGTAGGGCACAGGTGGAATACCTCAGGCACAACCTCTCTACCCATTTCAGCAGTGTTTCTGCTGCTATGTGAAGCTGGAGTCCACAAGCATGGAGAGCACATCTGGGCTTTTCAAATATTTGGTTCTGTGTATTACTCTGCAGCCTGCTCTTTCTTACCAAGCTTTAGTTTGAAATACAGAGTCAAACTGCTAAAGCTCAAAGAAGAACTAAAGCTGGAAAAGAAGTCAAAGCTCTAGTTAGCACTCCATAGCCTACATTAAAGCAATAACCTGGCTGTGCACCTTCCTACTCCATCCACCTCTCTAGCTGCAGAGTTCTTCCACATAGTCAGCCCACCCTACATCATCCCATAACTTTTCTTGTCTTGAATTCAGTGTCTCACTGTTTCTTCCCAGCTCTTCATTCATCTGTGTTGATCAGTCAATTAGGTGTTCAGCGAAGACAGCCACCAGTCATTTCACTTCACACTCTTATACACAGGGCTCTTGCTTGTAAAAATTGCTAACCCACCCAGGCTGATACTTAAGACAGCCAGTAAACATGTCCTCACCAGTGACTAATGAGGGGTGTTTCTGCACACACTAATGAATGCATATATTGAGATAGATGCATTTTATTACATCAGGCTTTACACCACTTCATCTGGGATGAATTTTATAGATGCAGTAAGGTTTTTACAGCATCTGAAAAGACTCAAGTATTGAAAGGTAGATTTATACACTCTCTAGTTTTGCAAATATAGTGTACATTCAGTGGTCAGTGGAGTTCTAAATGGCCTCCCTAAGGTTTTTGCCCTTTTAATTGCAGAAATATAAGTCCTGAAGAGTGCAGAAATAAAATACATAGCATGATAAGAATTTACAAAGGAGAATATTTAGGTATTTTATAGTCATTCCTATAAACTTAATTCACCTCTTCATTCAAAAGAGGTCTGTAGATACAATCAAAGGTTGTTGTTTTGATTTATATCATATTCATTGTGTTATGTGGTGTTATTTTTATAGTGATCGCAGATAGTTGGCTCTTAACTTATATTGCTAGTGGAAGTTCCGCTTTTGAAGTTATTCCTGGCTTCCTTTTGTTGGTCTCTAAGTAATGAAAATTTCTTGAGCCTGACTTATTTTCGATCTAGAAAGGACAAACTTTGAGATGGATTACCACTTAATCTATGGTCATCTAAATTATATGGGAGTATAATTAATGACCAGTTTTAATGACCTTTGAACTGGACAATGAAAATTTAGGTTTTATGGAATGAAACCAGCCAAATTCTGATCTACTTTTTTCTATACACAGGAGCTACATGGGAGGTAAATTTCTGAAACTGATAGCAAAATTAATCCAAGATCTGTGCAATCATTGACTTATCCAGAAGAAACAGCAGGTGAATGCCTGATTTACCTTTTGTGCTGGTGTAATGTTTTGCCTTTAATAAATTGATTTCTGATTCATACTGTTGTAACTAAGAGGAAATTCTGTTTTCAAGGCGGAAGGGGAGTTTATTATGACAAATAATGAGGGAGGCTTTCAAAATTCTCTAAGCAATTAATTAACCCACAACTTCAAAACATAAATATTCCCCACACTGTTTTCTAGGACTTAGTCCAATATTATTTTAAAAGTCTCCAACACACAGCCTTTTCCCATTCCTGTGAGCAACTCCCATGCCATCTTAAAGACAGAATCATCCACAAGATACCCCGTCTGCTTCCTTTAAAATGTTCCTTCTCCCCATCTCATCACGTTTGTAGCCCCCATGGAATAAAGGTTATTCCCCAGTTGTTCTGCTCC
Organism: Illadopsis cleaveri; assembly: GCA_013399915.1. Classification (NCBI taxonomy): domain Eukaryota; kingdom Metazoa; phylum Chordata; class Aves; order Passeriformes; family Timaliidae; genus Illadopsis; species Illadopsis cleaveri. Next base: position 247,530 of record VXBB01002578.1, on the reverse strand, counting down.
CAAGGAGGGAAGTGGTGGGGAACGACTGTCCTGAGTGTCATAGACCCAGCCTACCTGTCTGTAGCAATGTGTCACCCTGCCACACAGAAGGTTCTCTAGATGACCCTGCTGCTCCTGGGTGGGAAAACAGATCTTGGAAGCCCTAACCAGAAGACAGAAGTGACTTGGAAAGCAAGTTGGACCCATTGAAGGTCAGGAGGAAAAAGAATCCACTGCTAAAACTCCAGAAAGAAAAGAGTAGGGCATGGGCTGGTCATATACAGGGAACACATGTAGCAGCATTTTGTCTGGGATGAGGCAGAACCAAGTACCCCAGGACTGAGGAGCAGCATGGTGAACTGTGTTGCCCAGAAACAAGATGTCTCCTGTCCTCTGGTAGCTCCTTTTGTGCCTGAGAGGCAGCATCTCCCACTGGGTTTCTACATTTCCACTTAGCCTTTACATTGGGAAAGAAATGTAACTGTTGGATGCACACCCATGAAAGTTTCCTTCTTCCAGCACACATGAGGGTCTGACAGCATCAGTAGTTCTACTAATGTTTTGCCAGAAGGTTGGATCTAATGTATGCTTCAAGTCCAACACATCTTATACAGTAGCTTAAAAAATCTGCCTTTCATCTGCTTGTTGCTATTCTATCAGTTTAGCACAGGCAAACCCTCACTTGTTCTTTAACTTAACAGCCTCTGAGGCATCCTCTTGTCTGTGTCACCACCCTTTGTGAAGTGTCTTTCCCTTCTTTAATTATGGTTCTTGGATCTCACCAAGTAGCTGACTCTGGGAAAGAAAAAGGAGACCCCTTGCAGGAGTAGCCCACAGTTTTCATTTATGTGTTATTAAGTGACATGTCCACCCTGTTGAATTTCAATGGCTCTAGCTATTCTTTCTGTAGACCCCCATACCAAGGCAGAGGACTTCAAATGATGCAAAGGTCTTTGGTCATGTCCAGTCTGTTTCTACAAACATATGCAGGATAAAAGATCTCAGCTGAAACTATCCAAGAGCTTCAGACAGTCCAGGCACTTCTTCCACACAGATGTGCTTTTCATTGCACTCAGGAAAACTTTCCTTCATCAGGGCTTAAATGCTGGCTCTGTAGGAGCCAATTAAGCACTTTGTTGCTGAATTCAGCAGGAGCCAGATCTCTGCCCAGATGTTCCTCCTTTGCTTTAACATCTCCCTGCACTTCTGGGCTCCTATTGCCACTTTGTTGTGTTTCCCTTCACACACTTCAATCCTTTTCTTCTGCCCGATTGACAAACAACTATTTCTGCCAGGCAGCGGAAGGAGCAGAGGATGCTTGCTAGCATCCTTGCCAGATGATGTTTCCATCAAGTGGGTCAGTGTTGTGACTAGTGCAATCATTCTGGGGGATACTGTGCCCTCATTCATGACAACAATCAGCCTCTCAAAACCCTTCACATAAAATAGCTGACAAGAGCATCCTGTTATTTCTCTTTTTTGACTGTGTGTAGCTGGTACAGGCTCCTCTGCCTCCCGCGTGCTGTGCACTGGATACAGCTATGTGAAGATTTCAATTTAGTTCTTCAATTGCTTTTTCTGCTGGGCCTGATCTAATTGCTGTCAGGGTGCATAGCTGGGGCTTCAAGTGCTAATGGGAAGACCTAGGAAATGCTTTTGAGCTTTAAAATCTCCTTAGGAAAGATTCTTCCCCTTTCAGAGAATTTGCTAAGCTTCTGAAACTTGTAAAAATAATTGGTCAATGTGGAAGAGAACTTAGACTGTAATACTAATGTGCTAAAATTCAATCACTGTGCACACCATGGCATCACTTCAACAGATACAGCTTAGCAAGCATTAGATTTACAGCCTTTTTTTTCCAGCTTGGTCTGCAGAGATAAATTCTTCAGCAGTTCTCAGGACTTTCCTGGATTATTCTCAGCCAGACAGATCTCATATGTCTCCCTTTCCAACCCTAATAGCTTTTCACATACAGTTCCATTCTCTGGATGTATTTGCCTCCTTTGATGTTTGGATCTTAGCCTTCATTTTCCCTAAAAGTTTTGGCAATTTTCAGGGAATTGTCCTGAAAATTAATAGGTGGACAAATATTTTATTCAAGACCAAGTGTTGCACAAGTGGGAGTGTTTCGTTGAGAATGGACAAATCCTGATTAACACCTTGGGATAATAGGACTGGCTGTCACTTGGGATGTTTGATTCCGCAGTGTTTCCAAACTGGTCAGCCAAACACCGTGTCTGCTGGCTCTGGTTCAGTTTCTGTTCCTTGCTTTGGCATTACATGACAGGATGAACTCCATGCTGGGTAGGACTTAGATTATTGTGGTCATTCCCAGTTTCTCTTTCCTGGGTGAGTGTGGCAAGTCAATAATTTATTTTAGGACAAAGAGCAATTAATGGAGATATTATGAACTCCTAGTTGGATCACTTAAGTGTTTCCCTGAGATCAGCTATAACTGTTTCAGGTAATTGGAGTGTGTAATGGGTGTAATAAAAAACACAACTCTTAGCAGGTAATTCCTGTATGTGGTCTTTGAACTCTGCCAATTTAGGAGCTATAATATATGCTGTACCTCTGGCAGGACTTGGCAATAAATGTCCAAGGAAACCCCTCAGATAAATAGTGCATAAAAATATCAATCTGGCCAAGGGCTATTGACACACTCAAAGGTTTGCTACCAATGTGATGTGTTGAAGCTCAATGTGATGAAATCAAACCTACAAAATTTAAAAGGAAGATAGCAATTTCCACTACGTAAGCATGGAAGGATGCCTTAAAGAGTGATTAATGTGGCATCCCATTAGCTTTAAGTACTACAGAACATCTGGTATATTTCCCCCTTGACTACAAATTTCTGAGCACTGGTGTTATGTCATCTCACAGTACTCATTTTCTCCCCATCTCTATAATTCATCTCAGCAATTGTTGTTCATATGGAAGTAATTATATAAATCACTTGATTAAATTAGTTTTCATCTAGTACAGTTTTGGGTTTTTTTAAATATGGGCATTTCCCCTCCAAAAATAACTCAGAGTAACTGATGTACATATTGTGCCATATGATGGAGATTAGAGTCCCTCAGCACTTCTAAGGCAGCATACCTAGGGCCCAAATCCTGCACCTGGAGTCAATCCACTGGGCTCCTCTCGCAGAGGTACCTGGGCAAAATTTAATTCAAGGAAGCAGTCAGCTTACGGAAAATTTAGTAAAATTCTGGAAGGTGGCATTATTGGTTCAAGTTTTGCTGATTTACAACCCTTGGAGGTTTAATCTCTCTCAAAAGTCAGTCAGAGAAAGACAAAGACCAGACTGCACAGCACAGTGACCTTGGGCTCTCTCTTCTGTTACCATGTCTTGGGTGCTTTAACACTGAGCAGATTGGGTTCAAGTGTAAGAGGATAAAGTCAGAGTGATTAGGGATTTGTCCCATGACTTCAGCACTGTTAGATCCTCTTGAATGCCTTAAAAGCCTTCATGAATTATGGACATAACATACACTCTTGAAATGTTAATTTTTTGATGTCTCAAAATTGATTTAAAGAAAACCAAAATGAGCCATCACCTCAAGAAAGCAATATATGTTGAAATATGAATTACAGTCTTTATGACTTTCCCTGGCTCCTGTCTTATAAGTGTGGATCAGAACTGTATCTGTAGGGAGCCACAGTGGGGGCAGAGTGGCTCCCAATCCTGTCAGTCCTTTTATGACTGTGCACAACATTCAGCCCTCCATGTCGTGCTAAAGTGGTTCACTTTGGAGCATTGCAGAATGAATTTTTTTAAAATACCCACCACTTGGAGCATCTCCCTCTTTCTCCTCCTACCTCTATTTCGAAGAACCAAAAAAAGGAAACACCTCCTGTACAGGGCTGATTGCATATAACTCCTAACCACCCACTCTCCTCTCCTCAGTCAGGCTGACCTGACTTCATTTGAGTGCTAGACAAATCTCAGCGTGCAAGTGTCGCCTGGGGGAACTTGAGGTGGGAGGAGGAGAGGAGATGAACATACCAAATCTAGGATATGTTACCACCAGTCCCTCCCTGCTGCACTCACTAAAGCAGGAATGACAGAAGGCAGGAACATGGGTAAAGGGAGAGGGGCTCCTTCACTCCACAGGCACTTGAAGTAACTTGTGCTTTGTTGTATTCACAGAGTGGCAATGGTGATGCCATTGCACTAAGCAGGAAACAGTCCCACACTGTATATTTTGAAGGGGATTTTTTGTTTCTTTGAATGCTACTGGCTGTCTTTCACCATCTCATCCCAAGTATACTTCTAAATAGGAACACTCCCAAGTGTACTTCTAAATAGGAACTCTTCCTGGAATGCATGAGTTGCAGGTTGTTCCCTCACACAAGCACATGCTATGATTCCCACTGAAAGAAAAACTGCTTCACCCTGCTAAAGGAGTGTTGCTGTTTCAGACACACAAAGGCACAACAGAAGTGAAGGAAACTTTTACTACTTTATTCAAATTCTGACTCCAATATTTATACATCTGTACAAAGATTAAGAGATTGGCTACAAGGGTCGCCACCTTTTTCACTTGGATGGTGAACATCACCATCAATCACAATTCTCCTCCCAGAGAAGAAATATGTAAACTACTTAGAAATATGTAAACTATCTAAAAATATACATTGTTTATGTGAAGCTGCATGAGCAAGCAGGATTGCAAAGTTCAAACATTCACAAGCAAGAAATCGAGAGCAACATAGGAGAACAGGCAAAATGGCTCCAGAGAGGAGCTGCCTCTCCCACTGAGCCACTTGCTTTCCTTAGCAGTGTGGTATAACAAGAAAGGGTGGGGAATATATTACAGATAAACATAGACCACCTGAAGCATCTGTATCCTGGGCTTGCCCTGCATCCCAGCTTCTCATCCTGCAAAGTGGGGATAATGGTATGGTGCCATCTCAATTCTGGGCTGTAAGAATGTGTGCATTTCCACCCTGCCTCCTGCTCTGGGCATGAGTTAACTGTATACATTGTTATGCGTCCAGACAGACCATGGTTTCTTACCTTTCTTTTTTTCCCACAGCTGGAGCTGGAGTATAAATACCCTGATTTATCTTGTCTATGTATCACACACCTTTAAATAACAGATGGAACCTTTGGTATACCTCAGGTTCAAATAGGCCCTATAAAAATTCTCTTTTCTACTGAAGAGATTCCTAGCTCCAGAGGAGAAAGGGTCCCCCAAGTCTTGAGAGGAGTTTTCTCATTATCTAAGTTATTTAATACAAAGCCAGATCTACTATCAATGATATAATTAAGCCCTGTTAAGGGAGATGAAGTTGGAGATAAAGTTTGAGATGAATCACATCTTTGGAATTCTCCATTAACCTTTTGGCCCCTAGGTTATCCAGAGCTGGTCACCCACATCCAGCCAAAATACAGCAGCAGCCACCACGAAAGTCACAAGAAATCCTACTAATAGGATATGAGATTAATAGTAGGGAGAGAACACTCTAAGAGGTTTGGGTTTGGCTAAGCATGCACAAGGCTGGCTGCTTATCTGAAATATATCCAAATGACTGTTGCCTAAAAACTGTGAGCTTGGTAAGAATGAGCTTTTCAAGTTGTCTTGTTCTAGCTTTTTGGTTTGGTTGGTCAAAAAGGGAAAAATGTTGGGATTCCATACTGGGAAAAAGCCCAACAAGGAGATTGTTTCTTAGAAGAGACAAGCTGCTAACAAAGCTGGTTAGAGGCATGGATTTTCACTTATTCTGCACCATGTTTAGTGCACACAGACCCCTTCTATTAAAATATGTTTTCAAGGCCGCATATTCATGCCCTTGTACTTGGAAATGCTCAGATTAAAATCATCCACACACCTTCAGTTCATCCCACTCAGAGTCTAGATTCCACGGTGGTCCATGGCTTCCCACACAATCTGTGCTGGGCTCACCCTGCCTCCGTCCCTGGACTCAATGAATAATGTTCCCTTAGGGAGAAGCTGTGCTGCACATTCCTGCCTCCATGCTGGTCCTGTGCAGTCCCTCACCTTATTTACCATCCACCACTGCAGGAAGAATCACTCATATCTTCATGAGCCCTCCTGTGACATTTACAGTTGCCAGTGAATTCCTGCAGAAGTGTTTAGAAATAGCCTCTCACAATAACTCTTATCAATGAAAAGCAATTCAGCACCTTTCTACATATAAGGAACACAAGGCAAAAAGAAGTGGAGGTGAAAGCAAGTTTCCCATGTACTACAGTTGCAGTTTTAAGTGTCCAGCACTTCTGCCAGTCAGGCTGAAGGGTTTTTAGGCAGAAATCAGGAAATGGAAAGTAAACAATCCCTAACCCTGTCAGAATACAGCTTTGGGGGAATGAAGGAGGGTGTCTACTGTCTACTCCATTTTTCCCTGTGAAAAAAGTGGATTTGAAACAGCAATGTTTTTTGCTTAGTGTTTGTTGTGCTGTTGCTTTTGGATGTAAAAATCACTTTGTTGTTACTTTATTATCTTAAAAAGCAATTTTTAAATTCAACTTGAAATCTTGCTTTAAATTATTTTAAAAACAATTTAGCACCTGTTAAACCTAAATTAAAAGAAAAGAAAAAATATTAGTCACTATGCCAGTTGACAACCATGCGTGAAAAGTCAGGCTGAAGGGACCAGCTTGGCACTGCACCAAGGTCACAGACTTGGGAGGAGCTGAAATTTCTCCACAGCAGTCTTCAGTTGCCTTCAGCTTGTATTTTACAGTTTCTTCCAGTCCCCTGCCTCACTGGTAACAGCTTTTCCAGCTTTCCCAGACAACAAGGACATCCAGCCAGGTTAACAACCATGCTGCTGGCTCACCGAGGATCTTTCTCATGCAGAGCAGAGGGGATGGATCCCCCTGAAACTCAGTGCAGTCTCTTTGCTGGCCCTCACACTAGGTTTTGGTGCCCTGAAAGCCAAAGCAGATGAGTAATAGGGAAAGGTACAGACCAGCATCTCCCCGAGATCCTGCACTGGGTCATGGCTGAGGCATATCCTGGATGCACACTCATATCCCTCCATTCAGGTGAGCATCTGTTGCCCCTGATTTATGCCACTGCCATAAGCTGTGTGGGCTCAGTGCAGGTGTGAGGAGAGATGTCTGTTCCCCACTCCTCTGCCAGTATTCTGATTATGGCATTTGCCTAGGGAGAGGCATAAAACTGTCCTCTCTATAGAATAAAACTGGGCTTTTTAACTTCCAAATCCACTCAAGTTGGGCAAAGCTGTGTTACTCCTTACAGCAGAGGACATGTTTGTTTTCAAGACTGACTCAGTACCAGTATTTCACACAGTAAATGATGAGATTAGGAAATAAATATTGGAGAGCAAGGGAAAGTTGCCAAGATGAGGCATTTCCTTGAGATGTTGAAGTCAGTGTTTACATATTTCAGAGTGTTTCTGTCCCTTTGTTCACAGACAACAAATTTCAGGAGGACAGTTACTTTTCCTTTGGCAAACCCTCCTCCTCTCCAGATCCGCTTTCCCAAGTCCCCCTCCAGAGGTCTCATCTGTATTAAAATAGGTGAAGTATGTTGGCACTTACTGCAGGAGGTTAATATTTGGAAACAAAGCCAGGCAGACTTTGTTCCCGGGACTCAGTGCTGTTGGCAGAAAGCATGCTCATTCATGGCAGCTGCAAAACAAACCCTGTTCCCTGTAGCTGTTATTACTATAAGAACGTAAAAGCTGTTCAACCACTACAAACAGGAACTAAAAACCAGCAGGTGCTCGCTGTGGCAGCATTAGCAGCACTGCCTGCACAGGCTATTCCTAAATACAGTTTAGTCTTTTCCAGGATGAACTCCAATTCATTACATGAACGTAAAGCACCACAGTTAAGAAAACAAATCAAACTAAAACATCATCCTTTTACTTGAAAGGTGTGATGTGCCCTCACAGAGAGGAATTTTCTAAGTCAGGAGGCTCTGCAGTGCTATGAAGGTGTGAAGAACTCCAGCTGCACACTGAGCTGTGTTGCAGTGTAACAGCGAGGAAAACATGGCACGTCCACCCCTGGTGTCACTGTGTGATCTGATAGACAACACTCCTAGGATGACCTTGCCCTAGTGAATTTAAACAGATTCCTGACTGTTAGTGAGAATAGGAATGGATGCAGAGGTGTCCCCAGACTGAGCACATTGCTATCCTGGAAACCACCAATTCAGAACACAAACTTGTCATGTGCAACTGCCAAGTACTGCACCTGAAAGAGGAGAGTAACATACATAAAGTAGGTTTGTTTCCATATGCAAGGCACTGAATATTGCCTTCCTTGATGTACATGCAGAGGATGTAACACGCGGCAATAGAGCTTGGTGTCATGCAAGAAGATTTACACTTAGGAAGTGCTATAACTATGTTTTCTCTTTCTTGTATCATTTTGCATCAGGTCATTTCACTGCCAGCAATTGAACAGATCTGCAAGCTGAGCAGGCAGGGGAAGCAGTAAAGCGAGCACACATTAATAATGCTGGTAATGCCTCCATTAATGCCTGACACTGCCAGTCTCTAGCTCAGTGCAATTATCAAATGTCTGATGAGAAGAGTGATGGGCTCGTGCCATGCAGCATGCAGCTTTTGAAGAGCAGTGAGGCAAGCCCGGTACATCTGAAGGGAATTAATGGCAAATTGATGGCAGCCAGGCAATATTGAAGCAGCAGCCGGAACAGCTGTTGCTAATGTTGTCCTGTTCTGTAATCCTGCCTAAGCCAAGCAGAGGCTGCCAATACATCCTGCACATGCAGAAAAACTGACCACTCTGCCTTGGCTGGCTCATTTGTGGTGGCTTCTTTGGCTTGAGCCATCACTTCATTCTATTCTGAACTTGCTTGATTAAGCTGGCAGTTGGCTTCAATAAAAGTCTTCCCCCTGTTGCCCTCTCTTTTCTCTCCTCATTTCAGGGTACAGTAAAAATTATACATAATCATTGGCCATGAAAGAGCTTAATTTTAACCCCTTCCCCCCTGTTTCATGTCTCTAAAGCAATGCTGAAACAGGAAGGGTAGCAAGAGCCTTCAGCCAATTAGCTAAGTCATGCCATAGGTTTCTGTCCCTTGCTCCATGGCAAGGTACTTCTTGGGGCAAAAAGCAGGTGACTAATCCTAGCAGCAGACTATACTAAATGATCCCTGGAGAAAATGTGTTGAGAGTAGATTAAAAGGTTTAATGAGTTACACAGGGACAATGTTTTATCAGAAGAGAGGAGGGATAGTACCAGCCATCTACCCACATATTCCTTTATGCTTTCTCTATCCAGTGAATTGGGTGGTTGTGCAGAAATCAATTTCATGATGTCTTTTCACTGGGCCAAAAAGAATTGCCCTCATCACCACTTTCCTCAAAGGAGCAGGACCTAGTGCTTTTCTCTCACACTCAGGCTGTGCAAATCCAAAATTACTCCACAGAAGGTGATTGAGTTCTGTGAATAAAGGGACACAGGCTAAAGTAGCTCAGCACTGAGGGTTGCATCATCCTGGAAACAGATTCAGAGCAAGCCTGAGTACAGAAATCTAATTGCTAAAGTGCAATGGATGTGATGATGTACTACAGATATGAAAATGTCAGTGGTTTAATGTACAATTGCCATTTTATAGCAGAGCACTGAGTTTTGCATCCTACTGAAACCTCACTTGACATATGGGAGACTTCATGACAGGTCTTACGGGAAATTTTATAGAGAGTTGAAAGTGGATTTTAGTTCTCTGTAAAGCAGTGCCCTGATTGTGGAAGATAGTCTAATCATCCAGGGCTCCATGGTTTTATGCAGCAACATAATGTCACACTTTATCTCTGGGAGTAATGCTGATAACACAAAAACTTTTACTTTAGATTTGTCACTATTGTTTGAGTTATGATGTTCCTAGAGAGCCAAAGGCTGAGTCAGGGTCCCACTGTTGTGGGAAATATGGAAATGTGTAGTAAATTACCATTCTTGTTCTCAAAACTTTTATATTCAAAATGATAATGTATTTTCAATCCATATTTCATGAGTGTATTGATATAATGGTTTTCATCTCAAAGACTCTGTAATCACATCTCATTGTAAGATGTAGTCACAGTGCAGAGTGCAAGTGTTAAATATGCACTATGCAATCCAACAGTGAAGACACTGCAGCTCAAGACAGGTGAGTAAAGGTTTTACTTATAGGGCAAGTGCTAAGGGAGGATTAGTGTTCATACAATCCAAACAAGTGCAGAGTGTTTCATGTCTGGCTTGAAAGATTCACGGGTTGTAAACTTCACAGTTTCTGGCTTCATCCTGGAAATATGGATATTATCCTACTTGGATATGAACATTAGCTGCTGCAGTCATGCATCCACTTGGCCAGCATAGCCAAGGAATACCCATTCATCCATTCTCCCTGTCTCTGTCCAACCATATCACTTCCCGACTACCACTGCTGAAGTTGAACAACTCTCAGCATTACCAGTTCAAATCCCTTTCTGGTGGTTTACATAACTGTGCTTGGAAAAAATGGCATAAAATGCTTTGTAAGCTGTATCTTTCAAGGTCTATTATGTAGCTCACTGGTAATGTTCATGCTACAGCGAAACAGTTCTCCTTGCCATAGAAGCTGTCAGAGTTTTGTTATTCTTGTTCACTGTGTCTTGCAAACTGGGATGAAAAAAGCCCAAACAGTCGTTGTAGGTACCACACACAACTGGTATGAAAAAGCAGCACTGACACCAATAGCATCATTTTCTCAGCTCAGAAAAAAGCAAAGGCACTGAGCTGAAATGCATTTGAACGGAGCAGGCTGTTTTGTTAGCCCTGTGCTGCCCATGGAATCTGCAGTATTGCTTACTGTGATCTTCAGCAGGAGACAGAGTTTGGCTTTCATGTTCTGTTTGTCACAGTGTGGAGCAGGAAAAAACCAACCTGGATTCAGTATTACCTTGGAATACTTCTGGATGACAAATAGGTAGAGTTCTTGTGAGCTGCTGTGAGGCATTCTACTTCAGACATGAAGTGCCTGATGCTTATGAGAAATGTGAAGATACATGGCCACTGTGCATTAAGATTTCCATAAGCCTACTCCCTTCTGCCACCTGCCCACCCTGTTCATTGATTTCAGCATTTTCTCTAGAAGTGCTGACAAATTAATCTCATCCAGACCTGTAAAATGGTTACAAAAGGTCCATGAATTTGCTAGCACAAAGGACAAGTATTGTGAGCAGCCTTCACCCACCTGACATATACCTTGTCCACATGTGGATTAAATGTCAATTCATTCCTATAGGGTCAGCAGAGGAAAGTGAGGATGGTTTAAAAGCAATGCCCTGCCCTGTCCTCTCCCTGCCACCATAAGCAGGTGTGTACTCTGGGTGCCTTTGAACTTCCCTTATAGAATCAGAAAATTTTCTTTCAATGCAAGAACTCTGTGGGTATGGGCACATAAGTTCATGGAGTCATTTAGGTTGGAAAAAACCTCTAAAATCATTGAGTCCAACCATTAACCCAGCACTGCCAAGTCCAACACTAAACCATGTCCCTAAGTGCCATGTGACATTCTAGGCCAGCAATTGACCTTAAGCATGAAGCTTACATGTCATGGTCAGAAAATCTTCCTGTCTGGTTGACTCACAGATCTTGAATGTCTATGAGTCAACCAATTGAAGGGAAATAAACAGTTTGAATTGCAGTAATTGTACAGCCTATAAGAAACAGTGCATACTCAAATAACCATAACACCTCACTCTTTGATCATTTGCCTTTTCTGTGAAAAAACCAGCATATTAGATCTCTCATGGTGCTTTTTAATGTAGTAACATAACATATTGCCCCTTAAAGTGTTACATTTCTTCATTAACCTCCATCACTACATTGTGCTCTATCAGACATGGCAAAGGACAGATGGTTTTCAAAGAGTTTAAAGACTCAGTGATGAGAGTAGAACAAATGAGGTGAAAAAAAATGGAAAGATTGTTGTACTTAGCTCAATTTTTTTTTTTTTTTTCTTCTATGCCTCTCTTTGATACATTGAGCATATTCTGTGACTGAATATTCAGTCGCTATTGTGACTGAAGTGTGTTTTTGAGTGACCAGGAATAGCTGTGATGGTCTGACAAAATAAATCATCATGAGGAGAGGGAATTCATGCTCTGTGTGCAGAGTTACCAGAAATAGCAAAGCAACAGGCTCATTCATGGAGAAGGTCCATTGATAGGACTGGGAGGAGGAATAGGAGGAAAAGGCTGTGCTGAAGCTTGATCTGATAGTACAAGGCAAATAACACAATTTCTTTTCATCTCGAATCTTTCCTTTTCTTTCTGTTCCTGCTAATAATCTTTCTGTTCCTTTTCTTGACTTTGCTGCAAAAAAGTTTAGATGCAATTCACTACACTCTGATTGTTTGCAATAAGGATCAGCTCTACATTCAGGGCCCGTGCAAGTGTGTAACTCCAGGACTCCATTTACAACACCAGGGTTTTGAAACCATGATGGTGCTTACCTGTCATTTGAGGGCCTGCTGGAATCAGCTCTGTCTTCTGGCAAGAGATTGGGTCATACCATGCTCTCAGCACACCTGGGCAGGAAATGATTTACCTCTCACACAACAGATCTTAAAAGTCTGCTTTTTTTTCCTACTGTGTGTCAGATCAAAATTTTTCACTTCTGATATGAGACAGTCTCCTTCCATGACATTCCCAAGTCTGAGATATTTATCTAGGTGATGAGGCTCCAGGTTTAAAGTTCTCATGTGTTCAGAGAGGTTGTGCTGGTTACAACTAAAGCTGACTTTTGGTTCTACTCTAAAACAGGTGCTATGTTATTTACTACCCTGGCTGAGAATGCCCTGAGTTCCTTTCTTGATGAAAGTGTCAGAATCAGTGAATTTCTGCATCAATGAGCATGGGGGTCAGTGAGCTGACCAACTAATAAGAACAATTCATTTTAAAAAATCTTGAAAACATAAAAGCATTGCATTCTTTAAAGTAGTTGCATATTAAAAGATTCTAAATGGCAGCATTGCAAGTTCTATTATCCCTTTAAAAAGCTCCATTTGACTAGATGAGTTTGGATCTGCTCATACAGTGATGCAATTAAAGTAAAATTTTCTATTGTACCAGCAGCCACTGGAGATAGGAAATCCCATTCTCTTCATCAGATCTGAAAAGCTAAAATAGTGCCTAGTCTACATGTGGCAAATGTGTTCCATACAAAAGGTGGGTCCACATACTCTTCTAAGTCAGCCTGCCCTCTGTATACTGCCAGTTCAGTTCTGATCCCATCCCTGCTTTTCCAGTCCTTTACAAAAACCTTAAGCCTTTCCTCTTTTGAAGGAGTAATTAGCTCCCAGTGAGGAGGAAGTCCATCCTGCAACACATTGTTGAGCTTTTTCCTATTTTGTTCAGCAGGTACAGCTGTTTTTCAGTCTGACTGAAGTGCTGTGAATGGCCCTTCCCTCAAGTCAGGGAACTCTCTCAGTAGGAGGTCAGGCAGCCAAGCATTTGACTGTTTGTTTTGTTTAAAAAAAAAACTTAAATCCTTTTGCCTGACTGCGGTAAATTGTTTTTGAGACCTTGGCAATTGTCTTCATTTCTGTGTAACTTACAGTTAATGTTGACCCAGCAGCTTCTGAGCTGGCCACATCACCTAACACCAAGAAAACCCAACAGACTGGTGAGAGGAGCTCTGTGGACACTCCTACTGGAAAGGAAGCCCATTACAGCTTTCAGTCAGTCAGAGTTTGGACTCTGTTTTGATACTTTTCTTTTAGACAACTGACTTTAATTCAGAGAATAGAGAACATGAGTAAAAATCACTAACATTTGGAGACTTCTCAAGGATCTGTGAGGTCATGGTTCTCGTCCTGATGTCAAGAAACAGATAACCTTTTTGTAAAAAAAACCCTGCTGCTGTAATTTCCATCCTTTGTCAATAAATTCAGCAGAAAGTTCAACACTAAATGAATGTGAAGACCAAACTGACTCCACTGGATCCTGGTGGATTGATACTGACACAGTGCCAAAGTCTTTCTCATGCACTTTCAATGTTGGGGCTGTATTCTCAGTAAACAAAAGACTGCTGAATTCATCTTCATAATTGTTGAAATCATGTCAATAATTTCATTGAGATGTTTAATGTGCAGTACTGAGATGAAGGCCCAGTTTTCCTTTAGCCTATTTCCATGAAGGACTAAAATACAGGTGGTTCATGGTCAGATCTGGAGATTTGCGTGGAGAATGGTCCTCCCCAAAAGAAACCAGACAAGAATGAACTG